>OZ022597.1:3352182-3369682 GCA_963669155.1 Arbacia lixula
CATAGTACAAAAACGCCCAGGGAGAAAAAAATGAAGAGGAAATATGTGGGATACGACAAGATTAGCTGGCCATACACACAGGAATGTAATGGAATTGGACAGTGTGTCTTTCTTTTATTTCAGTGGCAGAGCTCATTTCCTCCAGATATGAAATATTTAAATCCCCAATAGACTAATGAGGCTCACCATGGCTGCATGGGTCTTAGCGAGTCACTCACTCACTCACTCACAAACACACACACACACACACACACACTCTCTCTCTCTCTCTCTATTTAAATCATAACCATGCCTCTTCATTCCACCCATGTATTATCAGTCAAACAGCACACACTTCCTAGCCCCTTTCCTCTCCATTCCCTCTTTACCTTATCTCTCCCATATTACACATCTCTCTCTCTCTCTCTCTCTCTCTCTCTCCTCTCTCTCTCTTTCCCCCTCCCTCGTTCTCTCCCTGTATCTTTCTCTTTCTCACACACACACACACACACACACACACACGCACACACACACACACACAGTAAAGTATAAAAGTGTACATGTACTCTTTCTCTCTTCTCCCTATCTTCCTCTCTACCACACACAGACATACACACACTACACTCACACACATATACATGTACACAGTGAACTTCTCTCTGCTTCACATACGAACACACATAATCCCCTTTTCTCTTTACACCCCCCCCCCCCTCTTTCTCTCTCTCTCTCTCCCTTTCTTTCTCTCTGTCACACACAAAGTCATGCACACACATTTTTCTCACATACAAACACATACAATCTCCTTTTCTCTTTACACCTTCCCCCATTCCAATCTCTCTCTCTCTCTCTCTCTCTCTCTCTCTCTCTCTCTCTCTCTATCTATCTCTCTCTCTCTCTCTCTCTTTCTCTCTCTCTCTCCCTGTCTCCCTCTCCCCCCCCCCCCATCTTAATTGTTTATCTCTACCTGCAAATGTCCTTCTTGTATAGGAGTATTCACATTGTACTGCACACTGTTTAAAAATATACATGTACACATACATTGCTACAATTCCCTGTTTAAAGGGGGGTGATTAAGAATATGCGCTTGCGACAATTCCTGTATGCAAATATTAATAGCACAAATCAAAGTGGCTGTATGCTTACATCAAGCTGAGTGACAGAGTACCATGTAATATAACCAGAGTGCATCAAGACTACCAGCTCCAATTAATTGCATGGGGCCTCGTTCATTCAAAGTGCACAGCAATGCACAGAGAAACTCTGTTTTTTTTCCCTTGAGCTGGACTATTAACCTGTTACTAACTGTTATATCTTCTGGCTTTGTGAATCCTGGGCCCTGTTGCATAAAAGTTACCATTGATGGTTAATTTGCTTTCAATGGCAACTTCTATGGCAACCTTGAATTTGATTGGCTGTTGAGCACTGTTACTATGGTAGTTACCATTAATGATACAGTTGCTATTAATTAATTAATTAATTAATTAATTAATTAAGTTTTATGCAATGGGGCCCTGGTTCAGTTATGAAGTGAAAATTTGCCATGGAACTACAGTAACCAAAGGGGCGGGGCTTAATTGCGCCTTATAAGGAATTTGAAATTTCTTCAAAGCCCGTTGTTGATTGTCCATACGGCAGATTACATGGGGGACACACTACTGGTATCCGAGTGGAAAAATATTCGGGCTCAGTGAAAAAAACAAAACTGGTTAAAGATACATGTCTATCGTTTTATGCTCAGGACTGATTTGCAACTTACCTAGCAGTGCTTTGGGAGAAAACGTAACATAAATTTGGTTAGAAACACATAGTCACAAGGCCACATGTTTATATCATCTCAATGATCTAGTTATAAAATAACTTTTCACTTTGTATTTGTAGAGCTTGTTTGCAATAGGGGTTAGATCCACTTCAGACCATTCTGAGACTAGAGCAATTCGACTGCCACGCAGTCGATAAATATGCCTCCGCCTCTTTGCTATTCTCAGAAAATGTGTATGTTTGGTGGGCAATGTACCATTGCTCCTATGTGAAATGAAAATATCACATTTTCTTTTTTTCAAGTTTAGCTAAGTTTGGCAATGTTCATTGACTTTTGACCTCTTACTTCTTTGACTTCCAATCTAACCAGTCTGTCTAAATCCATCCTTGCATCAAGTTTGTTTAAAATTAGCCAATTTTTTGTGAAGTTTATTGACCTTTGACCTTTCAGGAATTTTACCCAAACTTCACCAGTCTACCTCCATAAGGTGATACATGACTGTAACTAGGTTTGGTTTGAATTGAATCATTAGTATTGGATTCAATATGAAAAATATCTATTTGGGGGCAATTTTTAGCCAATTTTGGCAAAGTTTATTGACCTTTGATCCCTGACCTTTGAGAAATTTCATCAAAAATGTCATCAGTCTAGCAGTGATCCATCTTTGCACCATGTTTGGTTGGTATTGCTCCATTGGATTTGGATACATTTTAAAAATTATCACTTTGGGGGCAATTTTTAGCAAACTTTTGGCAAAGTGCATGGACCTTTGACCTTTGAACTCTCAGGAGTTTTACCTAAACTTTCGCCAGTCTACCTCCATGAAGTGATACATCTCTGTACTATGTTTAGTTAGAATTGCGACATTGGATTTGGATTTGGAATTATTGTGAAAAATATCAATTTTTGCAAAGTTCATTGACCTTTGACCTCTGACCTTCCAGGAATTTCACCAACAATGTCACCAGTCTACCCCCAAGTAGTGATCCATCGTTTCACTATGTTTGGTTGGAATTGCACGATTGGATTTGGATTTATTGTGAAAAATTTAAAGTTTGGGGGAATTTCTAGCCAATTTTGGCAAAGTTCATTAACCTTTGACCTCTGAACTTTCAGGAATTTTACCAAAAATGTCACCAGTCTATCCACAAGTAGTGATCTATCTTTGTTCCATGTTAAATGAAAATTGCATCCTTGGATTTGGATTTACTGTGAAAAAGGTGAATTTTTGGCAAATTTTCACAAATTTCATTGACCTTTGACCTCTGACCTTTCAGGAATTTTACCAAAAATGTCACCAGTCTATCCCCAAGTAGTGATCCATATTTGTACCATGTTTAATGACAATTGCATCCTTGGATGTGGATTTATTGTGGAAAAGGTCATTTTTGGGCAATTTTTACAAAGTTCATTGACCTTTGACCTTTGACCTCAATCAGATTTGACCCCAATTTTACACACTTCATTAGTTTTATGCAATACATACATGTACCAAGTTTGAAGCAAATCTGCTGAACGGTTCTCAAGATATTGCCTAAACGGATTCAGGACGGACGGACGGACGGACGGACGGACGGACAACCCGAAAACATAATGCCTCCGGCCACTTCGTGGCGGAGGCATAAAAATCTACTTTTTTGTTCTCCCATATTGCAATATTCTTTTGCAAAACTAAATTGTCATGATATACTACCCTACCATGTGAACATAAAATTTAGTTTAAATAAAATCTACATGTTTTCATATTTTTCAATGTCTTTTTTCTCCAAAAATTACCTTTGTGGATCTAGCCCCTTTTGCAAACAAACTGAAATGGATCTAACCCCCGTTAAAAAAAGTGATTTTTCTTTGCCATTTTTGTTCACTTCCTGATGGGAATATTAACTTCTCTTTGGCATCATCTTATAGAGCTATTTCAAATCTATACATTGAGACAAACAAAAATCAAATTTGATGAAAAATGGATCTAACCCCTTTTGCAAACTAGCTCCTCAAGTACTGGGTAACAGTGGGAATTATTTAAATATTCCTAGATCTGCGTGGGTTTTTTCAGACTAGTATTTGTCTTGTCCTAATCTCTGCAAGTGATTTGATATGTAGCACAATGATGGGGCAGATAAAGAGGATGACTGGAGAACATATTGCGCATGATATGAAATCTGACAAGTAGAGTGCTAATATAGATCAGATAATGCATCCAATTTCTTTTCCGAACTGACATGCGAATAAGAGAGACACATCATCGCAGAAGTACAATGTCAACACACACACATGCGTACACATACAAAGCATGTCAAAGGTAATGGCTTCAGACACTACGGTGTGGCAGGCAATGGAAGAGTTCTTGACGTCAAATGTGAAATGCATTTTTTAATTTTCTTAAGATGTAGAATCAGCGCTTCTAAACGCTGATTACATTCTAAATACATGGGCATTTAGAAACACTGATTTTAGCTTTGTAACATTGATAAACTCATGGTGCCCCTTGTTAGACCAAAGCTGAAAAAAGGCTATTTGGCTTACCGGTACATGGAAAGATTATTTTGTCATGAAATTTTCCTACAATTTTCCTACAATCTTCATGGCATAAGGTATGGGAGGTCAATCTAGGTCCTTGCTAAAAAAAAAATATGAAAGCCCAAGTCTACATCTGTGTTTTTAAAAAGTTTGAGGCTCTCAAAGTGCCATCAAGCTTTTAGGGGTATGTTAAAAAAAAAAAACAGAGCCACATGCGTACACATACAAAGCATGTCAAAGTTAATGGCTTCAGACACCATGGTGTGGCAGGAATGGAAGAGTTCTTGACGTCAAATGTAAAATTTGAATGGGGGCACTTGAGAGGGGACAGCTACAAGCTACTCCAATAGGGCCATTTACACTGACGGCAAACAAGCCCCAGGAGTCAAAAATCACCACCTAAATTTAAATTCCTAGGCAACTATTTCAAAAGACAGCCAAAATATATTTTACTCATCCTTCTCTGGAGTATATAATATAGAGTACATGTAAATAATCAGTAAAAATATTTTTTGCAATGCTTGGCCAGTTTACATGTTCTGACACAATATACATTTCATGCGCTTCCCACCCAATCGAATTGCCTGGTAAACAAGAGGTACATGCAAACTACATGCCGGAAATGGCTAGAGCTGGCTGGGCTGTCAAATAACATATCTTTTCAAACACATGAAAATGGTAGGATGAAAAATCATGTTATTTAAAACTTGATTTTTGTTTAGGGCAAGTAACATTTCAAGAGTCACTGGCGTTTTATACATTGATCCGAGAATGTCATCAGTGTTTCTATGATCCAGCGAATCTGTGTGCTGTGGCTGCTCAAAATGGATGGTTTGTAAAAATGCTGATATTCTGAGTCAGCCTCAAAATGGGGAATGTTAGCCCAATTAAGAAGAAAATGATAAGTGCATTCTAAACCTGAATCTGCATATCCCTATTTACCCCCTCAACTTTTAAGCACAGGAGAAATAACATGTGGGAAGTCTAAAGACATAGCAAACAGTGTCAGACGCATGTAGTAACCTTCAAAATGCACCATGGGAAATCACCAAATCACAACTTCAATCTAGGGAAGGTGCACGGAGAGAGAGACACACAGCGCAAAGAAGCAGACCCATTTCAATTAGCAAGATTTCTGACATTTCAGACAAACAAATGGAAGTCAGATTAAGCATGATGTTCCATTAAAAAAAACTCTTGGACCAGTGAAAGTCTCAATAGAGTGATGTCGTTTAGAACCAGTTGTCTTGGCAACATGCCCATATGACGAGACCACTTTGGTTCTCTACAAAGTAGGTTGCTACACACCTCAAACTTTAAAATCATGACAGTAATTACTAAGTAGTAATTACCATTACAGTAATTGTTACATAATCAGTCACACGAGCTGGTATGTTTAATTCTAATCACATAATTGACCTGCGTTCTTCACACCTCGAACCACCATCCGTGTTCACCACATCACGGGAAAGATGCGATTCGCCCCTGGGGAGACTCTGAAGCCTAAACCTTTTGTGAGCAAACACGAACGTCATTAAATCAAGAAATGGCTCTGGCATATTTGCAGAGTGCTCAAACGATGTGGCAGGTATGATGATGGATCCGTTTCTTAATGGACCTATAACCATTGGTCGGGTAGAAATAATGGACAATTACATAATGATGTGTGTGCAGCCAGCGTCAAATGCGCGGACAATGATTGTAATAACCCTCGGTGAGCACTGAGCCCCTCCAACTCTCTTCGCTTAGCAGGACATCAAATAACTTCCCTTTTTGAAATACAAATCTGCATTTTGTAAATTTCTGCTGTAATTATCTGTAGGAAGAAAGGCATGAATTGGCCCAGTTTTTCCTGTAAACAATGATCTCATTTCAGAACCTAATTACCCTGATTATTAATGTAATGAAAAGGTTTTTGGTGGTAACATACAAAAGAAATAAAGAGAGCTTAAATGAAAGGGGTAGAGAACAAGAAAGGGAAATTTGAACAGAAACATTTCATTGTGGGCTTTTGCACAGATCCCTCTATTTAGAGTGTATATACCTTCATTATTAACATGAAATGAAAATGTTTTATGGTGGTAACATAGAAAGAAATAAACAGACCTTAAATGAAAGCGGTAGAGAAGAAGAAAGGGAGATTTCAACAGAAACATTTCATTGTGGGCTTTTGCACAGATCCCTCTATTTAGAGTGTATATACCTTGATTATTAATGTAATGACAAGGTTTTCTGGTGGTAATATAGAAAGAAATGAATGGAGCTTAAATGAAAGGGGTAGAGAACAAGAAAGGGAAATTTGAACAGAAACATTTTGTTGTGGGCCTTTGCACAGATCCCACTGTTGAGAGTGTATTTTATGTCTTGATTTCCAACCTGGCAGTCACACTTCTAAGATCAGAATATAAGCAAATAGGTAAAATATGTCAATCTCATCAAGCTCACTTTTTCAGTGAAAAGAGCTCCCCAAATCCTCGATTATAACCCTGGCTTGAGCCAAGCTGAAGATCTGGAGCATGAGTATTTCCTCTAAAATGAAAATATGCTCTTCCCACTTTGCGAGACGACATCAACTTAATATTGCCCTTTCATTTTGGGAGTTAGTCTTCGCAGGGCTTTGGCACTTGAGATGTGTCCCTGAGTT
This sequence comes from Arbacia lixula, assembly GCA_963669155.1. Lineage (NCBI taxonomy): Eukaryota > Metazoa > Echinodermata > Echinoidea > Arbacioida > Arbaciidae > Arbacia > Arbacia lixula. Next base: position 3,359,085 of record OZ022597.1, read on the forward strand.
GAGAAATGCAGTCGGTATCCTCATCCGGTGGTGATTGTTCGTGTAGATGCGGCATGCATTAGACATGGCCCGCAGCAATACTAGAATGGCATAGGGAGATGTACAGTATCAATCAAAGGGAGGTTCTTTGCCAGTAGAAGACATGGGCAGTTCTCCCCTCTGATCACAGGATTCAGAGCGGCGATAAAAAGGCTTAGTTCACCCTTTCATTACTTTTGACACACAAGTGTATGCGACTCTATAGGCCTTTTAGTGGCTTGGCCTTATTACCACAAATAAACAAATTCCAGATTGTTTAAATGGTTTTTAATTTCAAATATACCCCCCCCCCCACCCCACCCCTTTCCTTCATTCAACAAATTACAGGTATAGGCAATTCCCCTTCATTCACAGGATGCAAAGCAACGGTAAAGAGGCTTTGTTACAATATATCATTACAATATACCATGATTAAGCAATTTCATATTTCTTTCAGTGAAAAGGCTTGAACCTCAATCAAAAACAAGTCAGACAGGATGGGGCACACTTCCCTTACTACTACTAGGTATATTATGCCTAACACTTATTTTCAAATTTGCATGTCAAAATTCCCCCCCCCCCAAAAAAAAAATAAAAAAAAAAAAAAAAAAAAAAAAAAAAAAAATAAATTCTCTATTCAGGAAGCCATAGGTTATAAATACCACAAACATACTGACTATACTGTGTAATTTACCAAATATATCAGATCAGTAAAGTTGTCACATGAGCTTTTTTGTTAGACTTGGAAGCTCCGGTGAGCACGTCCAGTGCTAAATCCCTCGAAGGCATTGTTCATTTTTTCCGCTGCCTTTAAACACCCCCTGAATCATGCCCCCCCTTCCCTCACCCGCCCCCCCCCCCCTTCCCTCAACCCTCCCCCTCCCTTCCCCCTCCCCCTTCCTTCCCAGATTTACCCACTTAGGTACTCTGTCACAATTTTGATAAAGCCATTGGCCGAGTGGCTTGAAAAACCCTCCCCCGCCCAATTTGGAGCATTCATCCTGCCAATGATGTCGTTCTGTGAATACCAAGCAGTATTGCTTTGGAATGTGAGATGGTGCGTGTTATCTTAAGAAGATCTGAACGTAGTATGCAATATCACACCCTCATGGAACGTTCCCATAGAGCCATTTTGGATTGTATCTCCTAAGTTTTTAATCTTTTTAATACATGTGATTTCTGGCCTTTGGCTGCCATGCATGTATGTTGTCAGTAAATCTTAAAGTGAATCAAATTGGATTTAATCTTGGGGCTCATGCATGCTGCATATGGATTGGCATCAATGATTTAACACGATAGCAAAGCAAGACATGGACTGTGCGACACAGTTTGATTATGTCAAGTTGGACCACCACTTCTGACGAGGGGACACTTCTAGTAAAGAGCGCAGAATAAAGTGTTATTGTGGCAAAAACATGTCAATGTGAATGTAACCCTCACACTCATCAGGTAGCAAAACAAGCGCAAGCTGGATCATTTTCAGTAAAAAATTGTTTATCTGAAGGTTCAAGGACCATCAACCCATGTTATGATACAGGTGGCTTACTGAAGCTTGAAACCCTTTGTGGGCCACATCAACCGGCTAGGCCATATATTAATGAAACGTTTCTGAGCCTAGAAAGCCACTAAAAGACCTGAATTTGCATACTTTTGCTAATAGAGTCCTTTTAGGTATTCATAAAACATTACTAGCAGTAGTGACTTTCACACTCAGTTGCAAAACTGACTGTAGTGTTTTAATTACCAGCTTGGTCTGGCTTAGAAAAAATGGTATCCACAAAACCTTACAAGCCCTTCCTTTTAGGATAAGAGCATTTATGGTATAAAAATATTAGTGGCATACCAACACTAAATCTTCTAACTTTTACATCATACTTTTGGTATGCCATTGACAATTGCAGTTCAATGGACATTAGAACTTAAAGAAATGAGAAAACTTGGCATGTTGCAGTTAGGAATTGGGAACATGGAGACTTTAAGGTTCCTTGTAGAGCCATTGTGCATGCATGCCAAGACCACTTCAGAGGACATGGACTGTCCTTGTAAGAACATTTACAGGTATCCTTTGGGAAGAGACATAGTACCCTTGTCGCACCCTTACACTAAGGGAGGGGGTATGGCTTTCTACCTACTAGCATCTTCCAAGCAAATCTCATTGGGATAAGAACAACATCACTGCATACAAATGAAGTAAAAGGGTTAAAAGTAGAATATATCCAAGAGATTTCAACTAATCCCAACATGTCTTGCAACCATTCATTACTTTCTTGATACAAAGCGTTGGAACACTGCATTGACATACTACACATCTTCATTCTTTAGGGTTGCAATTAATCCCTTCACGCGCCATCTAAAGCAATTCAGCACAAGCATTAAAGAGAATATACTGTACGGGGAGGACGAAAGGCCTTCAAAAGGGTGAGCCTAAACAATCTTCTTACCAATTGTCTTGAATTCATGTATTGGCTATTTTAGAAAATTGATGAAAGTGATTTGCCCTCAAATAATCCACATTTTGAGCAGTATCCTCAAATATCCTCAAATCCTCAAAATATTCAGCCCGAACATTTTAAGGATTTGTGATTTAATCACTTATTACTCCAAATGTGATTATTTTATGGCAAACAACTTTCATCAATTTTCTAAAATGGACAATACATGAATTTAAGACCATCCGTAAGACGATTGCTCACAATCACCTTTTGAAGGCTTTTCATCTTCCCAGTTCAGTATATTCCCTTTAAACACAGATCGCATAGAGTGGCGGATTGTTGGCACACCAAGGATTTCAAGCCATATCCGGTTGAATGAAAGCAGCAAACTAAGAAAGACATACAGATGAGAATATAACAAGAAAAAAAACAAAGTTAGTAGCTCATGAAGATATTATTCTTCAAGTACAAGTGCGCTATGAATGTCATGAGTATATTGTGCAGGAATTTGAGAAGGATTGTGTTATCTTAGCAAGATGTGAATACAGGATTTGATAAAGCATCCTGGGGCTATGGCATACATTTACCTCGCATACAGGCAAGCGCAAGCTGAAACACAGGATTAAAACTTGAATGCTGGTCTATGAAATTTGTGGGCGTAATAAACATTTCCAAAATACATCAATGGCACATGAAGATTTCAAAGTCAATGCGGAAGTATGTCCCTCAAATTGCATAACAAATCAATAGATTTGCTATGAAATCAAGCTACAAACAATTTTAAAAAGCAAATCTATTTCAACATGTTTAAGTAGGGCTGATCCTAAGAACAGATCCTTGAAGACAGAAGCTGAAATGTCAGAAGATTGAAAAGACTTCGAGCAGGAAAAGCAACAAAAGAATAAAATGTAGTAAATTGCACAAATCCCCATATGAAGCTAAACTTTGTATTTATATGCAAATGTTATATCTGCCATCTACTATGCTGTAGTTAATGTTACACTTTCTATCAAACTATATCCAAAAGGAAATGCAATCTTGATATAATACTATAAAGCTGTTTTCATTACAAGTAAAAAAATTCTACTTATCATATCGATGTTTGTGTGCGTTTTCCTCTTTGTGCGGATCAATTTTACTAATCCACATAAATCCCCTTCAATCAAGCAGAAAAGGCTTTCCTCATCCTTTAATCCTTAAACTTGAACAGCGCATTTCCTGTACGCTATTTACACTTAATTAGCCATGACACGATCAGGTCTCAGATGTGTTTCAATGCGCATTAGAGTTTCAGGAAAAGTTAATCAAATAATTTGGCAAGCTCAAGGCTAATAAAAAGTGAAAGATCTTCACTACTATCCATGTAACCCTGCTCCGTAAATAGACTGTATTCGTAACGTATTCACAACTTTCATCCTAGCTGCATTACGCTTTGTCGATTCGAGGGAAAGGTTATTGAGCCACTCTCTCTCAAATGATGACAAAATCAAGGAACTTTCAGAATTAGGTCTGCAAAAGGGACGGGCTACCTTTAACAAAGCTAATCAACAACAGCAATACACAGACATCATACAAAACGTCATTCTGCTCGCCACACTAGCAGTCAATCACTACGAATACCTACTCGGGTGATAACGGCGCTAATGACATTGTGGGTTCTGATTGCACTGGGTGGAGACTACTAGGCCGGGCTGATGGTTGGACAGGCTCCGCATAGACAGACCCTACATCATGAGCAAAGTTCTGCATTCTACTCAGTGCAAGAGTGTGCCGTTCACACATAGATTTAACCATGATTGGCGGCGGTGTATGAACGTGATTCAATGTAAGTGGTAGTGATATTGTCCCATAGGTTAATCACGTTCACACGTGGATATAATCGTGATTGGCCATCATGTTTTCATATGATATACAGGCAAGTGTATTGTAACATTGGGCCAGCCATGTTCACATAAGGATATCAACACGGTTGCCAGTCATGTGTACATATAAATTGATGCAAGTGGAAGTGACAGCATTTCATTGGTACAAGTATGCATAGTGCATATTCATGTGTACACAATGATTTGAGTGGTAAATCATTGGAAGATGTGGAGACATTTTCAAGAAGAAAAAATGCAAACCATTTGGAAATCAACATAATAGATTGTGTCCATTTGAATATTCATAGAAGGCAAATTTTAAAAAATGTGATCATTTGTCATGATTCCATGTTTGGAACATAGGAAACATTATGATGTTTATCAATGCAACCAATTTGTAAACCATATAATAGGCAACCCATTTGTTAGAGCATTAATATAATGAAGGATTCATTCATCATTGGGGATGAAAGAAAGATATTATAACACAGAGTCAAAACGACATTCAATTGGCAATGGGGAGAAAAGGCAAAAATAAAAAAAGACAACTCATTCCCGATTTGAGAACAAGGACAAAATCACCAGTTTTAACCAATGTCAGCATTTTGCACCCATAGCATCAAAAGTGTTCATTGCCCAAGTACCACATAGATTTGCACATGAAGTATGAGGAATGCAGAGTTGAGAGAAATGCACAGCCATACGCATTTAGATACATTGTATTATCATTCGTATCCACCCAATTGTCAATTTGAAATGTTAATGAAGATAAGTAAACAAATACACATATGTAGAGATAACAGAATGGGAATAAGTATATGATAGTAGTAAATTATATTAGTTTCCAATAATGTTGATAGGGTGTAAAATAAAAGACACATATAATGCCAATCAAATTATATAATGGAAGTGATCAGTAATTCGATGAAGTAAAATGTTACCCACATACAATCAGGATAAAATGGTTTTGGGGAATAGCAGTATAGAAATCAAATAAAGTGCAAATGAATAATATTGATGCAACCATAATGAATCAGTTAAGAAATTGCATTTGGTATGGAATTATAACGTTGCAATTCATTTGAGTTAGTTTTTGGTTGCAAACAATTTCAATAATTCATCATCATTATTCGTTAGCAGCCAAATGTGAGGATACAACAAATATGAAGATAAAACATTTATGCAGGTGAAATGGAGATATATACATAGAGTGCAGAGAGAAAGAGAGAAAAGAGAATTAAGTCAAGAAACAAACCAAAACACCAAACACCAGACATTGTTAAGGGTGTGGTCCATGCATGCACAAGTTCGTCGCCACGGTGATTGAGGCACAGACCGGAGGATCATTTTCGGGGAAGATGCAGGGGAACGCACAGATATGGGTGTGGTTTGGATTGGTAGGCGAGACGAAAATAATGCCATGCAAAACATAAACGGGGGGAATAAAAAAAGAAACAAAAACATGCACTAAACAGAAAACATTACAGAAAAATGAAATAAAATGACTCCCACCAAAATGGGTGATTAATTAGTATCAACAAAGAACATGAATCACATTGACCCACGGATTGAACATTACAGAGGGTCATGGCTTCATTAAAAGCGATTACAGTGTATAATGGCCAGTATTTGGAACAGAGGTCTAATGCAAACAGAGTACTAAACCTTGACTAATTATATGGGATGCCAAATGAATGAACAGGAATCGTTATTTTTGATTCAATACATGTATAACAGATTTTGTCCTCGGAATCACAATGGTATATTAAGTTTGTCCATATAACAATTCCAGCAAATAATGAAAATCACTCACTATCGTGATTCTGTGATGAACATCAATGATATTGTGGCAGTATCAGATATTTATTCTGCGCCCCATAAAGTTAGTCTATGTTTAATACGCGGTCAAAGTAAAACCACCATTGTGAAAATGGGCCATTGTATCTGCATCAGTCTTAATGAGAGTAATACCTTTCTAACCAATTGTGACATTAATATGAATGAGACTAAACCCTTCAGGTGTTTTGTTCGCCCATCAGCAAAAATCATCTAAATCAACAACAGCAGCAGAAGTGGGTAACTTAATTCATTAAAAATTCAACTTGGTCAGTGTCATTCATGAGGGTATTCACTCATCGGGGCCCTGTTGCATAAAACTTAGCATTTATGGTAACTCTGTCATCAATGGTAACTACTATGGTAATACTGCTTGACAGCCTATCAAATTCAAGGTTTCCATAGATGTGACCATTGATGGCAGAGTTACCATTAATGCTAATGTTTATGCAATGGGACCCAGATTTGAAAGGGTCATGCATTAGTTACATATAACTTAGCATTAGTTTCAGAATTAAAGATGACATAACTTGGCAAACTGAAGTTAAGTGCTGGGCACAACATATTTAAAAAGATGATATCAAAGAGAATGTTTGGATTAAAATATGGAACTTCCAATTTAGTTTGTGAGAAACTTTGAGAAACACTAGTTTAATTGATTTGACAAATGCTTTAAACTAGAACTAATTGATTCAAATCTTGAGTGATTCTATGACAAAAGAACTCCTTAAAAGTTGAGGCTCAACATTTATCAATGGGACATCAATACAGATATCACAAAACTTGAATATTTTTATCTTTTAATATAAAAAAATAAATACAAATATGTGTTCCTCATGACACCATGCACATGTACATGAAGCTTTAAATGACCGAGTTGAAATGAACACAAAAATCACTCATAAGGTATACTTGAACAAATGCATTTTGAAGTTATAGCAGGATACTATTGTAAAGAGACCAATTTTTGTGAGCAGGTGCTGGTATAGTACAAAAAAGCAAACACACTTTCATTTGGTGAGGATTAGATATGATATAAATGATAGTTTTAACTCTGCATATTACCTATAAAAAATCATTATCATAATGCAAGAATAGGAGGCACTGCAGTCTAATGACAAAAACAGAACCTGAGCATTACAAAAAATAAACGACTCATTTTGATTTGCTGCTATATATTCTGCGAGTGAAATCAAATTCAAATGGCAAGGGAAGTATTGGAAGAAACTTATGAAATGAAAAATGTGGCTAAATATAAACACTCAGTTTACGTGAATGGAGCCACTATAAATTACATTTGGATTTTCTCGATTTGAAAACGAGTGAATATTGCTCAGGAAATCTTTTTGCAATAAGGCATGTCATTACATATTCTGTGTGAATGAGTGTGGAGAAAAATTTCATTATGCGCTCCTACAAGCATGTAAACGGGAGGCTAAATTGCAGATATGTGAATAAAATGAAGCCTAATTGTAATGAGCACACGAGTTCTTCTGTCGCCCAGTGCGTCATATCACATTTGGCATGAGGAATTAGGAAATATAGTAAAGATATATTGCTTCTCAACATATAATTGCTTTTGCTAGTATTAAAGCAACGAAACTGCAGTGTGCAATGCACATCAAGAACCCTTTTTCTTTCGTGATTTTTAAAATTTGAAATAAAAATTTTAAAAAATTTATATGTATATGTTTGAAGTTTGCAATTCAAAGATACCCCATCTTTACCATAAATATCAAGCAATTTTAGTTCCTGAATCAGATTATAGATTAATGGGCCCCCTATTTTCAAATCTTTAACATGCTTTAAAAGTGAGAGTAAGTGGAGAAAATTGTGTGGGAGAAACATTGTCACAGGGGCTAAATTTGTGCCTTGCGTGGGCAAAATTGGAAGGAAAGTGATGATGATTTCATATCAGGAAACAACAGAAATATGTAAAAAAAAAATGCTGAATAATGAATTGTTGTGGCATTTTGTAAAATTTTGCTGAACAGAAATTCTGATTTGCTTTTTGCTTTTTCAGGGGCTCTTTGTTTTTTCTTGTATTAAAGAAACAGACGACATACATATGTCTTTTCGTGAATTTCGCGAATCACTGTAGGGGTCGAGTGATGTACTTCAATCTACTTAACTTTCCATGAAGCAAGCTGTATCTAGCAATGAAGGGAAAGGTTCACTACAGCTCAAAGGAATTGGCATAGGGAAAGGGAAAGGGAAGGAGCTGCAGTTTTAAACCGTGGTACATTTTGTCCAGTTCAGCATGAAACATGATGCTTTAGCCTAACATACATCATGTTTCATGCTGAACTGGACAAAATATACCGCGGTTTAAAACTGTGGATCCTTCCGTTCTTCCCTTTCCCTTTCCCTATGCCAATGCCTTTGAGCTGGAGTGTACATATCATTTAAATTTCATGTATGGAATCATACACATGCATAACACAAACGCAGGATAAGTATATTTGAAGCTTGGAATACTAGTAGCACAGACAGGAATTCATGTTTAATACATGAGTGGGGATGCATGAAGAACACTGCAGGACAAAAAACAGGTAATACAACATTTTCAAGCAGTACAAAGACACATAGCATGATGATGGTAAGCCGTACATCCATGATAGCCAGCCAGCATATGAATATGGAGAATACAATATATGCCCTACTCTGACAAAAGGAAGCATCTGACAAAAGAGCCTTTTCTTGTAAACGAGCAAAATGTGTCTGTCACTTGCATTGGCATCAGTGCATCATATCATGTTAGATTGAATGTCTCACAGCAAGATGAATATTTCTTGTCCAGATTTTGGCTGTATGTAGGGAATGCTGGGTATAATCTAAGAATACCAATAACCCAGATTTGAGTGATTTTTCACTTGCTTCCTTTTGTCAGAGTAGGGCAGACATAACAAGGGCATGACAGAGGTTATTGCCCATATGTTTACTTGAAATACCACAAGGAGTTAAGAACCATGTTAGCATACAATATCATTGTGCTGATTCTCATACAGTACAGACAAATGTGAAAAAAACAGCCCCAAACAAAAAAGTAAAAATACTATAACAAGGTACAGTCTCTTTAAATGGGAATGTCAACCATGATTTTACATTGGTTTTAATCAGAGCAGCAAAATTAAACCAATATATTAACGAAGGTTTGACGAAAATCGCTCAAAGGATAAGAAAGTTGTGATATTTTATATAATTGTGATATAGTGTGCGAGATGCTCTCCCGTATGTTGTATGGTGTATCATTGCATAGATTCCCCCTTTTCCATATAGGTATGCGTGTAAGAACATGTGTCGTATGATGTACCAAAATGCACAGCTTATATATCCTTCTGAGAAAATAAAAATTTTCAAAAAAATAGCACACAACTTTAATAGCCGAGTAAACCGCAAGTGACTGTCACAAAATTAAGAATATGACAATTCATAACTCTGTTACCCTTTGAGCAATTTGTGTCAAACCTTCACTTGTGGTTCTTTCATGTTTTTGCTTTGATTAAACCATCATTTTAAATGAGCATTGATACTTGGGCAATTATCGCACATTGATGGAATATCGCAACTTTGAACTTAGAGCACCATATCTATTTTGTATGTATTTTGTTCTGTTAAGCACATAAACACATGCAATTATTACCTTGTGTTTTCCACTATACAAAAATGTTGATTTATTAATTATTACCATTATTGTTTACATACATGTGTGACTTACTCATTGATTAAGTGAATCGATATCAATTACTATATAGCTCAGTTGTTTGGTAAACAAACTTAGTGTGTTGATATTGAATGTTTATTTAATTGAGATACAAACTACATTTAAAGTTGTACTCATAGAAACAATGTCATTAATCTAATAACTGTTGCTTGAGAGAGGTCTAAGTTAATAATTATTTATTGAAACAAGTAATCAATTTACTTGTTGGTTAGTTGATTGATTGATATGACAACAAATTGATTTCTTGCCTCTGCAGGCTTTCACATAGCATATCGTTCTTATATCATTAAATCACACATATTAATGATAGAACAAAAGTAGCAATATTTTTTCCTTCTTTCTTTCTCTTCAAGATATGTTTTGTTTTGTTTTTTTTTTTAAATAGTTCAGTATGTAAATTTTTTGCATGTTTGTTTTTGTTTGTAAATTCTAATATGTTCTTTTGATAATGTATTATGTTTAAATGTATGATGTGTTATGTTTTTATCATGTACGGCCCCCCTGAAAATCAGCCTTTTGCCGAAGTGCATCACCATGCTAAAATAAAATGAACTGAGCTGAACAAAAAGTTTGAAAAGAGCAATAAATGAATAGAGACATCTTACAGAAGCTGGCATAGAGATGCAAGATAAATTGACGGAAGTAAAAATCTGATTATATTGGTAATGCCAGATATTATATCTCAGGGAAACTATGAGAAAGTGGACATAATGCAGACACATAAGA
>OZ022597.1:3374682-3521632 GCA_963669155.1 Arbacia lixula
GGACATTTGCAGTGTAAAAACAAACAGTAACACCATTCATATACAGCGTCTATCCGCAAAAAGGGCGCAACATTTGCGGCAATTTTGCTGATGCATTACCGATCGCTGCGTATATCAACGGGAATCGATTCACTCAAATAATGTGGTACTTGCTTCCTCCTTTTTTCCACATATTTTGCGGCTATTTCGCGGATCAAGACCTAGTAATAATACCTAATACCGCAATATTGCGGTAAGCGAATCTTATAAACTGCGTCCACAAAATAGCCGTAAATATTGAGCCTTGTGCATCACGCTCTGGCATGTGGGTCGCTAGTCCCACCGCTCATATGGCTGAGTGGAACATGTCACCATTGGAGAGAGTCCAGCTGTCCAAAACAATGCAACATTACGGCTTTTGGGGTGTATATGAACGGTGCTTTGCGGCTCGCTGGGAACTTGCTTACCGACGTGCATCGGGAATAATAGCGGTATATGGTACATGTTTATGAACAGGGCTTTATAGAGTACTTCTATCCCATCGAACAATAGCGCTCACAACTACGAGAACTTTCCCAAAGAGCGCCACTTCCGGGAGGTATAAATGCACAAAATAATTATTTGGGGTTTTTTCAGGGGCTGAATATGATCTGGTAAACTAGAGGAACATTCTCGATGGTGGGGGTCTGAAAGCGTTTACTGTAAGCATCACATGCGAGCAGCATATCAATGTTACGTATACAGTAGTGACAGATACCTCAGGCATACAAACATGTACGGCGCACTTCTAGTCTGATTACAGTTCTGCCGTTGTGTTCATGTTGATCCGTAGATTCAACCCTCTTAAAGGGAAATTTCAACCTGAATTCTAATTGGTTTTTATTCTAGGAGAAAACTTTAAAGCAACATATTAGTGAAGGTTTTGATGAAAATCTATTAAAAGAAAGCACCAGAAATGCAACCAAAACTGTGATGCTTTCAGTCAGGTGATCGCTAAAGCAGGTTTCACTATACACTACAGCTCAAAGGAATTGGCATAGGGAGAGGGAAAAGGAAGAAAGGGAAGGAGCCACAGTTTTAAACCACGGTATATTTTGTCCAGTTCAGCATGAAACATGATGCTTTAGCCTAAATAGCATCATGTTTCATGCTGAAATGAATAAAATATACCGTGCTTTAAAACTGCGGCTCCTTCCCTTTCTTCCCTTTCCCTTTCCCTATGCCAATTCCTTTGAGCTGGAGTGTATAGGTACTTAGAAATTTGCTTGAACACGACATTCATCATCACTCATGTTATTTACTGTTTAACATTTGTGGACTAATACTTGTTGCACGACATGAAAGCGGCACATCAATGCACATAAACTACAGGGTGAACATGCATTATGTGCATGTATTTCTTAAATCTGCAATTAATTTTGGGTGGAGGGGAGGAAAGAGGCTAACATTTCTAGGTCAATGGAGTCGACAAGTCAGCTTACTCGCGGTGCCTAATCAATTCAAAGAGGGGCGCAAGACTCTGAGATTAATTACGCTCCACTCTCGTCTCAAACTCCCCAAAGAAGCGAAGTGGGCCAGCGATATCGTCACAAAATAAAATAAATTAAGGCTGGGGAAGAGACGTCCAAATAAACCTGTTAGACCTTGCTTGCCAACACTGTAAAAATTGTACCTAGACAGCCCCCCATATGCATCACTGACTATCTGATTGATGATTCTATGGTCCAAGAAACATTTTTTTTCATGGTTTTCTTGAATTCTGCACAGCTGAGCCCCCTTGCATAAAACTTACCATTAAAGGTAACTCTGTCATCAATGGTAACTACCATGGCAACATCGCTCGACAGCGTATCAAAGGCTTTCATAGAAGTTGCCAGACAAGAACCAAAGATGATATTACCATTATCTTGATCATAAAGTGATAACAATATTGATAATAACTAGGTCTTACACAATTAATATCTGGAAATAATATGGGTTTCAAAAACAGAAATACTCTAACAGCCAGGTTACATATATTATACAGATAAAGTCAGATAGACAACTGTTGTTGATACATGAATATATTTACAGATTCTGTAATGGTAAAACAACATAAATCCAAACAGTTCTTCTATAAATGCCCCCCTGTATGCATACCCAGTTATAAGCATCATTCCTCAATCTCCAAACGAGAGTGCCTTCCTTTCACCCCTTCAACCCCCAAAGTAATCCCTCTTTAATCCATAGAATGCACCCCCTCCTCCTTCCCTTCCACATTTATAAAGCAAAGGTTCTGTAATGTTAGACAGATATAAATCCTTAGTGTTTCTGTGTAGGTGCATCCTGATATGCATACTGTACACAGCAATAAGCATCATTCTTCAATCCCTAAATGAGAGTGCCTTCACTTCACCCCTTGAGCCTCCAAAGTAATCCCTCTCCATCCCAAAGGATGCACCCCCCCCCCCTTGCTTCCATATTTACAAATCAAAGGTTCTGCAACATTAGACAGACATAAATCCATATATAGTTTTTTGCATCCTGATATGCACACTGTACACAGCAATACAAATTATTCTTCAATCCCTAAATGAGAGTGCATCATTTCACCCCTTGAGCCCCCAAAGTGACTGCTCTCCAATCCATAGCGCGAACCCCCATCCCTGCCCCCCCCCCCCCACCTTCTCTCTCCCTCCTCCTCCTCCTCCTCCTCAAGAGATGAGGCACACTAATCCCTCCAGGGTGATTTCATATTAATACCCCTGGGCCTATCAAAGAGGGCAGTGATGAATATTTATGGGCCATTAACGGGCGGCGAAGGGTATCCCCTCTCTCCGCATGCCTTAGCAAAGAGGCTCAATCCTCACATGAATAATTTCATTATGGAGGCAACATATCTCAGCCGGCTAGGGTTATGATGAGAGAGAAGGCGAGGAAGGAGGATGGAGAGGGTTTTCGTAAATACATACTGATGCGTAACTGGATTCGCAGGAAAGCGCTACAGGCATGATACATTGTATCTACATGTGTCAGGTACAAATATGACTTCACAGCAAATTTGCCCCTAGGCCCTGTTGCATAAAACTTACCATTAATGGTAACTACCATGGTAATATCGCTTGGCAGCCAATAAAATTCAAGGCTTCCATAGAAATTGCCAATGGTAGCAAAGTTAAAATCAATGGTTCATTTTATGCAATAAGGCCCTAGGCTTTAAATTGATATGAGACCAAAATACATCACTGTTATCATTCAAACTAAACTCCAAACACGATGATCAGAACAAAAAAAATTAATTGTCCACAATGTATATACTATTTCTTTTCCCGATTTTATCCTTTTTTCTCCTTCTTTTATCTTCTGCTTATCTTTCTCTCATTCTCACATTTCTCTTGACTTCATCAAAGTTGAAAAAAAGCTGAACAATAGACAACCTCACTTCAATAACCTTTCATTGCAATGACTACCTGCATATTCTCACGGTCACCATATCATAACGTGTGCAGATGATATTGACTTACATGTAGTAAGTAGTGCCCTTTTTGTCTTGGCATTGCCGAGACATTTCTGACCTAGCAATGAATATTCCAATTCCAAAACCTATTTCTGTGCAAATTACACTTCTGCTGGCTGATAAAACCCCATTATTAAGGATTAAAGGGGGTGGTCCCTTTTGTAGACAAGACATTTTGTGGAAATACCACTGACAGTAGTAGAAAATAGTAGTTATGGAAATGCAGGAATGGTGAATGACCTTTAGTGGAATTACAGTCACACCTGTGCACAGAGACTACTCAAGGGAGATAAGATGTGTGGTCTTCATGAGCAGGTGGTGTCCATGTGTAGGTTACTTTAAAGATGGCCAGTCCCTTTTACAAACATCTGCAAACTTCATGAAAGCTTGCACATATTTAGCGCGTATCTTTGGGATACTAACTGTGATATATAGTACCTCTGACCTTAAAATTTCACAGATAGTATCCAAAAGATATGTGCTAAACATGTGCAAACTTTTATGAAGTTTGCAGATGTTTGTAAAAGGAACAGGCCAACTTTCAGCATAGCTTACAGACAATCCAAACTGGGTATGTATAGGTAAGAACACAACCTCGGCCCAGTCAGGTTTAATGTCAAACAAAACGTATGGAAACAGCTTTGTTACAGTGAAGTTTTGGTCTGTTTGTGCAGATATGACCACAGCTTTGGTACAGTGAAGTTTAAAGCCAAACACAAATTATGGGCCATTAGTATTGGACCATTTATGAGCGGATCTTGGATATAGTGCGATGCACTGACCAAAGGGTATTTAAACCCCTACTTTCTATAATTTTGTATCACACCTAATTAAATGTTGCAGCGGCGCATGAAACATTGTGATCTTTTTCGATTCCATTGACCTTACATTGCGAGGCAAATGATTATCACTAGCGCATTGTCCACAATGAGTAACATATTTCGCATTACAAATTATGTTTGTTCCAGTATGAACATAGCATTGCTACAGTGCTGTTTTAATGTTGAACGCCATTTTCAGAGACTAGAGTGTGAGGACGATTATCTGATCACAACAAGGCTGATTTTTTGAGACAGCATTCTGGGCCCCGAGGGGCTTGAAGTTCACAATGTCTAAGTGCCATGTGTTCCTTGCATACACACACTGTGATAGCCTGGTTTTCAGGCTGCTCAGCATTTTTCTAACCCAATTCCTATGGTTAAAGGTAGCCTGTTCCTTTTGCAGACCTAATTCTCACAGTCCCCTGACTTTGTCATCATTAGAGAAGGAGTGGCTATATAACCTTTCCCTAAAATCAACAAAGCGTACTATTCAGTTTTGAGGTTTAATCTTCGATAATTGATCGAGCTTTCTTTTTTCGCACCACAAAAATAGTTGTTATTTCAAATTGTGTCAATGGCCAGCAATCAATTGGAATCAAACAAGTTCGATTTTCATTTATTCTACGGGAGTTATAGTACCTCTGATCTTAAAATTTCAGTTGGTATCCGAAAGATACGTGCTAAATATGTGCAAACTTTCATGAAGTTTGCAGATGTTTGTAAAAGGAACGGACCATCTTTAACATCACCGAGAATGAAAGAAAATATTGAATAAGAACTAATTCCCTCACAATATTAGAATTGGAAACTGACTGAGCGAAATCATATTGATCACTAGATTTTGAGTTGGCCAAGGCAACATGGTATGAAGTCGCTATGAAATGGACAGCGATTTGCTTTGCTTGAAAAGGTTTGTGAAGTTACGACTGATATTATATGCACGATAACCTTAGGGAATACTTCTGATCCATGCCCAGTTTCACGACGTCTGTATTTAGGGCTACCCTACCTTCAGCGTGTCTATAGTGTGTCCGCCCGTCTGCCTCTCCTTAGTCTACAGATTAAAGTTGGTTCAACTTACAGAGTCACAAGTCAATTGTTCTGGTCACGCGGCCATCACTCACAACAATCAGGCATGGCACGCGACACCGACATGTTTTGCCTCTGTCCCTGCCACGGGCTTATTAGGTTCACCATTAGTAGACGCAAGTCACATTGAGAGGAAATTTGTCTGGCGCTCAAAGAGTTAAAATTCAGCCATGAATGATAACAGAGCAGCAGTATCCAAAACCTCTAATTACACTAGAAACTATGATAAAGAAATAATTTAGCAGTGGAGAATATTTAACACTAGAGAATACATCACAATGTCCATGTATGGATAGTATCCAAAACCTCGACTTACATTAGAAACTGTGATGAAGAAATGATTTAACGCTAAAGAGTATTTAACACTGAAGAATATATCACAATATCCATGTATGGATAGTATCCAAAACCTTTACTAAGATTAGAAACTGTGATAAAGGAATAATTTAGCACTGGAGAATATATCACAATGTCCATGTATGGATAGCATCCAAAACCTCTACTTACAATAGAAACTGTGATAAAACAATGATTTAACAATGGATAATATATCACAATGCCTATGCACGTATAATATCCAAAACCTCTACTTACATTAGAACCTGTGGTGAAGGAATGATTTAACACTGGAGAATATATTACACAATGTCCATGCACGCATAGCATCCAACACTTGTGCTCGCATTACAATCTGTCATGAGGAAATGAATTAATGCTGGAGAATATACCACAATATCCATACCACCCACATCTCACACGCTTCTCTACCAATGTACATCATCTGCAAAGTGGTTGACCAGAGAGCAAATAGTCAAATGTCATCACAGGGTACCAGAACTTGAGGTCGTGTGAGAGAGATAAACAATTATATTTCCATTTGGATCATAATTTTATTCATGATATCGCGGATGGCGGTTTTTCTGTTTATTGGTCACTGTTGGATGCTCAGCCAGAAATAGCCGTTGATGGTCAAGGGACTCAAATTAACACTTTTCTATTTATTTTTTGTATTACTTCTCCTCATCTTCTATCTTATCTATTTTCACCTAATCTTTCATTTCCATCTCATATTTCATCTGTGTTCAATCTTTACTTATCATCAAGTGGTCAACCATAAATGATATTTCTTATATGTTTTCCTCCTCCATCTTGTCCATTTTCACCTCTCTCTACAATGTACTTCTTCTTCCAATTCTTTCTTGTCACCCATATTTGTTAAACTTCACAATGTCTCACATATGTTTGTAATCGTAAATGCCATTAATGTACTCAGCATAGATTGCATTTATCGCACCATGACAACCTATGAACAGTCTCTGATGGTAAACTATCACAATACAAGTTGTTATTTTTTAAACTTTTGCGAATCAATGTTGCGTTCTGAATTCATCACCATGTGAAAATTCTGACACACAATTTGTGGCACAGAAAGTACGATCCCGCCACGCTCATCCATCCAGTTTAAGAACATGTAGTAACACACAACATCAACTTTGCATGTATGTTTCACGTAGTCATTCACACCTGTACATTCTGACGTCATCGTGAGACATGTGAAGAGATTATACATCAGTGTGAAGAGTACCCCAAAATACCCATAATATATCAAATTAACATAAATGATGAATCACATGACACCTGGAATACTAAAATAATATCTTGATTACCTTTTTCACACCTGTGCACTCTCTGCACACACCGATGAAATTAAAGTAAACACACTACCCATTTACCTTTCTTCAAATGTAAACACTACTGCCTAGACATAAAACAATCATTGCTTTTCATTTTTATGAGTATAGCATGTGTGCATACAGTAAGATAGACCTGAGCTTGATCTGCTTTTAATAGCTAATACTAATGATGAGACTGCTCATTTCATTTTCCCATTTCCTGCATTCCGAAAAACAAAATAGTATACAAAACTCAACAGGGATTTTAAAAAGCAATTTCCATAATAACTACTACGGTGGGTGTGCATCACGAGTCTGTTTGCGCAGAATTCGCAGAGATGCTGTCCTGAAATAAATTAGATTTTTCATACATTCAAGCTTAAGCTTATTATAATGAAAACACCTTCTGTTTGATTTACCTTCATTTCATATGATGTATTTTATGATGAACTTTAGGCTTTCATTCCGTCAAACACTGCCTTATTTCAAAAAGCCTGTTATTTGTATTTCATTTCTTTGTTGTCATACTGATGTTCTAGACTATTTTGCACAATGTACGAATTGACCTGTATTTACTGTCATATTTCATTGTTGTATTGGAAATCAAGCAGAAAAATGGAAAAATAAAATTCAATGGAAATATCTGGAAATATCAAGACTTATTGCTAATTGACCATATTAGAAGGCCCATACAATGCAACAACGTCTGATACAGGAAGCAAAGGTTTAAATAGAAGTCCAAGGTTATTAGCATTATTGCCCAGACCATCAATATATACATCACTGCACACACACTATACTTGATGAAATACAATTCCTGATGCTGAATACGCATACATTATGTATGTACTTCCAAAAGAATAGAGGTCAGAGATAGTAATGAGAAAAGATTGGTGACCATCAAATACAGGTGGGTGAAAGAAGATGAACACCAATGTAAATCCATGGCCCTGTTGCATAAAACTTACCATTGATGGTAACTTTGCTATCAATTGCAACTTCTATGGAATCTTTTGATTTGATTGGCTGTTCAGCGACGTTACCATGGCAGTTACCATTGATGACAGAGTTACCATTAATGGTCAGTTTTATGCAACAGGGCCCATATGTTCGCCTGTCCTACAGTTATTCCATCAGCAGAGAACCAGGTTTGATTGTGACACCTGAGCCATGTTGCATACAGGTTTTCAATAATTGTAACTTTCCATCAATGGTAACTACCATGGCAACAGTCAATGAGCTCTCATTATTGTGCATGTTGCCAAAGTAATTACCACTGATGGCAAGTTACAATGACTGAAAACCTATGTGCAACATGGCCCAGTCCGCAACAGTTGTGGCTGGAAAAGAAAGACTACATGCACATATAGACCAGGTGAGTAGAACCAGAACATCTCCATCCAAATACATTTGAATTCCATTCATAGCCTGTTGTTTATTGTCTGTCCTGCAGATTACGCAGGGGTTGCGCAGTCGCCTTTTGGGGACTAAGGGGTAACATGCCGCTGTCGCACATTTGCGACCAAACTGTAATAGAGAAATCCTCCGGCCCAGAGGGGTTTTACCCCCAGCAAATGAAGAGTTGATGAGTGCTAGACTCTATGTTGTTAAGTTTTGGTTAAAAATATGTTCAACAGCCTCAAAGCCAGGCTAGGATACCCCACCAGCTTAAAATGGTGCAATCGGAATTGGCTTAAAATGATGAAACCGCTGAAATTAAACAAAATCCAAACCTGGTGATGACGTCAGAATAGTATTGGCATGACTACGGCCAATAATCTTTACTGCTACTTCCCCTAACCTTTAGGTTAGAAACAAACATCTCCAAGAGGTTAATGGAAAACTGGACATTGGAATACCATCACACAATGATACACATAAGAAACCAACTTTACAACAGATGCAGAACAAATACAATTTACAAATACTTGCAAACACAGTGCATAAAGAACTGCAATACTATTAGTTTTTTTACATTAGTTATTACTTTTTTGTTATTTACAATTTATTTACAATTTAAAGCAGAATTTGAAGGGAAAAAATATGTGTTTCGTACAACAAAGTTTCATAAAACAAGTATTGGCATTACACAATGAGAGCAGAGAATATGCTTGTCTCTAGAGAAAAGAAGTGAATAAAAAAAATGAAATGCACGTACCAAGAGTAACTACTAGGTGTGGTAACTACCAGGTGTGGATGATTCAAATTAATTATTGTTTCAACTTTTTTACATGCTATTTAATTTGTCCATGGCTGTAATCATGAGATACATGCATTTACAAATATGGTTAGAAAGCATTCTCATGTCTGATACATTTTAGGCTTTTTCATGCAGTAGTTTGATGCTCAAGTATCATGGAACTCCATGTTTGTAGTAGTAGCGTGATCCACCTAATCTACAAACCAATAGGTCTACATACATCAATATTTGAAAATGGAAAATGAAGCCTCTGAGCACTGGCAAATCAACATCATTGTTGCATGCACTTTTTGTACAAAAGACTGACCAGTAACCAATCAGAATTCATCTTTCAAATTTGCAGTTGGCCCAGAAGGGATTCAAGTTGAGTGGTGTTTACTAGCAGTTGGTTCACCGTGGTCTTAGTAGAGAGAGTTGACTGTATGGGAGAAGTAATATACAATTCTTCACACTTCCTCTATTCTCCTCTCCCTTCCCCATTCCTCCCCTCCTTTTCCCTTCTTCCTCTCCTCCCCCTCCCCTCTCCCCTCCTCCCCCCTCCTCCCCCCTCCCCTCCCCCTTCCCTCCTCCCCCATTCCCTCCTCCCCCCTCCCCTTCCCTCTTCCCCTTCCCTCCTCTGTTTGTCTTGAGCACCATTACTATGTGTGTCACCACACAGAAAAAGGGTAAGATTGAGTGACATAGCTTGTAAGTTTAATGAGGTTGAAGGTAACTGAAATGAACATTTTTAATATTGCAATATTGATACCTTCATGTCTTTCCCCTCTTCTTTCCTCTCCCCCTTTTATCTGCCCATTCCTCCTCCTCCCCCTACCACCCCCACCCCATTTTAACTTCTCCTTTCCCATTCCTCTTCACCTTTCTCCCTACCCTTTCTCCCCCCCCCCCCCCCCACACACACACACACCCTCACCCCCTTCCCTTCTTCTTGAATCCTTCGTAATCACAGAAATTAAGAGGGTAGAATGACTTAGCTGCATGTATACACACAAAGTATACACACTTTTACTTTACATTTTGACTTGACCTCCACTAGAATACTGGTCGTAATGTGACATTTACGTTTCATGTTCGCAATGTACAGTGTAGGTACATGCACATTACGTACTGTTTCAAAAACAGCAGACAGAGTCAATGGGTAATTAAGAGTTAATATCCCGGCTGCGCTCATGAATTGAATGTAATACCTAACATGGCTACATGGTCATTACAATGTCGTTGCCAATTTGGAGATCTGGCAAGAACATGGTGATGCAAAAAAGTAAGATTATTTTGGGGAAATGTTATGGCCAATTTCCAATATGGTTACTATGTTGATTAAAATGTCGTTGCCAATTTGAAGATCTGACATGGAAATGGGGATGAAAAATAACATGAAAAAATGGATGATTAGTTTGAGGAAATGTTATGCCCAATTTCCAATATGGTTACTATGTTGATTACACTGTCGTTGCCAATTTGAAGATCTGGCAAGAAATGGGGGTTAAAAATACCATTATTAGTTTGAGGAGATGATTCCCCAGTAGATAACATTGGTGTGATGTATTAGTGAGGAGTGGATATAAACCAAATGATTAGTTGCATGAATGTGATGTCTAGCATACTAATAAGTGGAAGAAGCAAAGTGTGGAGAAGTTTGCAAAGTCATTACCATTCAAGGAGCACTGGATTTACTTCAGTCAATCAAATGAGCTCGTCTAAGTCGCTAACTAAAAAAAACAGCATGGAATAATTCACCTACTGCATGTCCATTAGAGTCTAGATTTTAAAAAAGGGAGCAGTTTGTGCTGTATTTTGCATAAGTTTTCATAGGTCAGAGAATAGCATTTCTGACTATATACATTGGATATCAACATTTGGAATATGATACATAGAAGGCCTATACTTGAAGTTGGAAGGAGCTTGCAATAGGCTCTTTTTTGCAGCAGCAGCAGTAGCCACATGTCAAAATGAAATTAAAATCCTAATTACAGAGAGAGAGAGAGAAAGAGAGGGAAGAAAAATGGGAAAACGGGAGAGAGAGGAATAGAGAGGGGGGAGAAGGGTATGGGAAGGAAAAAGAAAAAAAAAAGAAAAAGAGACAGGAACAGTAAAAGGTAGAAACAGAGAGCGCAAATGAGGAAAATAAAAGAAGGATCACAAAGGAAGAACACGTACATGAAATATTGAGAGCGAGCAAGACACAGAAAGAAAGGAAGAAAGAAAGAAAGAAACAAGAAAAAGAGCAATTGAGATTAGGGACCATAGTTTGTGAGAGAAAGAGGGAAAATTATAATGTGGCATAAGGACACTACAATCTAAATATTTCCATCTGCATCTGTTTTAGATGAAAGAACTTATTTTGGTTCATCAATCAAAATCGTTTAAATCAACAAGATGGCATGACGACTTGATGCAAACTTCTCTGTAACTCTTTGCTTCTACCCTCGTGCATGATTAGTAGCACCGCATGCTAGACCCACCTCGCCTTCTTCTCCTCCTTTCCTAACCTCTCCGTCTCAAAGCTAGTCTGGCTCATTTTTTCTTCCAATGACTGGGTGGGCGTGGCTCTCCCGGCCGCCCCACCTAGCAACCGACGAGGCCCACCCGGTAACTGGTCAGCCTCGACCGTGGAGTCGGTCACGGTGCCGTAAGTAGTGATGGTATCTGCGTCACTAGACTCATCCGGTCTTGAGTCGGTAAAAAAAAAAGAGTGAACAGGTCGGGGAAAGAATATGGAGATGGATCATATTTAGGGTGAGATTTTGGATAACTCTTTCTAAAAAATATTGTATAATTTTTTTTACAATGGTTGGTCATGTACATGTATATACCTATCCATGATATAACCGAGACATAAAGACAGTATCATTTTCAGAATATTTTTGTATGTACATGTATGTTTGAATAGTTTGAAATGTATCTGTTTGCTTTTTACCTATGCTGCTCTACTCTGACAAAAGGAAGCAAGTGACAAATCACTCAAATCTGGGTTATTGGTATTCTTAGATTGTACTCAGCATTCCCTACATACGGCCAAAATGTGGACAACAAATATTCATCTTGCTGTGAGATATTCAATCTAACATGATGTGGTATTGCACTGATGACAATGCAAGTGACAGACACATTTTGTTCATTTACAAGAAAAGTATATTTTGTTAGTTGCTTCCTTTTGTAAGAGTAGGGCACTATTATGTGTCAAAACCCTGGGTGAAATGGGGGTGAATGGATACATTTTCGTATTTACTCCTAAAGTGCCAATTGTACAATATTTCACCAAAATGCAGCATTTTTCTGGCACATATCAGGGTTAAAGTAAAATGTATCCATAGGGGTATGCAAACATCTAAACATCTTAATAGAGAGATGGAGTAAAAATCTTGATTAAGATCAACTTCTATAATGGATACACTTATATGGATACAAACATGCATTAAGAGTACAACCATGCAAACAAGTGCACACTTGTGCAGCGTTACTATACAACAAATTCAAGGTTCATGTGCACATAGGTGTATAAGTCTTTAAATATAATGTGTTATAAATAATAAAGTGCGTTATAAAGATAGCAAATGTCTCCTCTGCAGATAAATGTACTACATACATGTATATACAAGTTTGTCATTTCAATCCACATATTTGGATGTTAATATGGAAAAAACAGATACTTAGTAAGTTTAAACATCAAATATGGCAATATGCAACATGTACATTGCAGAGTGTAGAAATGTGAATTTCATTTTAATGTGTGTACAATGTAGCCACTGTAAATGCTGCGTTGAGTAGAGAGAAAAAAGGGAAAGTGGATGTTGAAAATTTAGAATTATATAACACACCTTTAATTTGCATATGCCTTTAACTTTCAGCATATAATTATGAGTTTGTAATTATAAGTCTTTGTGGAAAATTAATTCGAATTCAAAGTAAACCATTCCATATTTCCAATAACATTTAGATTTTTGGCCTGTCTACTACAGGAACAGGCTACACCC
Source organism: Arbacia lixula (assembly GCA_963669155.1). Classification (NCBI taxonomy): domain Eukaryota; kingdom Metazoa; phylum Echinodermata; class Echinoidea; order Arbacioida; family Arbaciidae; genus Arbacia; species Arbacia lixula. The sequence goes on from OZ022597.1 coordinate 3,387,915, forward strand.
TGTCCCCACATTGCCCACTCAGAAACGGAAACCGAGTATCCCCAACAGCCTAGCGATGTTCGTCTTTGAAGCAATTATTTACTACCAATGAATGACATTTATGTGTGTACTCAGCAGTCCAATATCAAAGCTCCTATTCATGTTTGTATTGAAAGCACTTACTTCCACGAATGAAGTATTTTACAAAACATTGTCTATTGATCAGTGTTTGGAATTTAGTTGACCCAAAAGGGCCAGATTACATGAGCACTTTGTCCGTTTAATAGCAAAAAAAAAAACTTGCTGTTTATTTGTTTTTGGTCTATTCAATTGTATTTCTGTTTTAAACTATGTAATACATTGTATTCATTCATGTTAGATCACTTCATTTTCAAACTCAGCCTTTTAAATACTGATAAAACTGTAATTTAACTATTTTTTATAAGTCCCAGTCCCAAGTGTTCATGTTCATGTATAGTTCAATATCTCATGGACAAAAAACTAATTGAATGCTAAAAATGGGTGTAAATGAAAGCACTCTCAAAACTTACAACACAACAAAACTATGAAAATCTACTGAACTCTGTAGCTTTATATAAACATTTAAAATTTTTAAATTTGTCTACTAATTCATGGAGTTGCCCATATAATAATTAAAAAAATATGTACAGGTAAATACTAACATATAAGGATGAACAAAACATAATAAATATCTAATATGACATCAAAATTTGAATATTCATCCTTATCTTACTTGTGGTAATTGTCATATATAATAAAAAAAAAAAGAGAATCACCTGTGTATACTTGTCAATTCCGTAGTATATAAACCTTTTAATCAAACTAGATGTAATTCATAAAGCCAAAGAGAATCTTAGTCGAATGACATGTCGATAATGCAAGTCCTTCTATGACACATGTACACGTAGATGCTGGGGAAATGGACAGCTATTAAAATGCAATTTAGCTGGGGGACAATCAATATTTTTCACCATGCCAATAAAAGTCAAAATGAGACCTGAATCCCATTCCTCATCTGTCAAACTGTCGTTACTTCAGCAAATATCCCCAGATTACCATTCCAGATGTAGATGAATTAAAGGCAAGGCAGAATTGCCTGTTCCATTGTATCAGTACAATACTGTGACTGCGTTCACACAAACACGATGACCCAGTGGGACATATTCTCCATTGCATTATAATGTGACCATGTTTATATGTACATTTAAAGGATATCCCAGTGGTTCATACTCTCCATTGGATAATGATGTGACTACGTTCACACACAAAGAATTAACCACATCACCTGCACGCTCCATAGGATGATATTGTGACTGTGTTCATACACACGCAGGATAAGACAGCAGCCCATACTCTCCATGTGCTACTCCTACCACCATGTTCACACCCACAGAAAAACACAGTGGCCAATCTTTCCTATTTTTCTAATCCTTTCCTATTCCCTAGGTCTAGGGAAAACACATGACCCCATTCACACACACAGAATAAGACAGTGGTCAATTAAATAGTTAATACAGTCTCTATGTTGGCACACACAAGAAACAGAGACCAAGATGAACTCTCCATATGTTACTCCTACCACTATGTTCACACCCACACAGGATAACACAGTGGCCAATTTTTCCTATTCCCTAGGTCTAGGGAATACACATGACCCCGTTCACACATAAAGAATAAGACAGTGGTCAATTTAATAGGTAATACAGTCTCCATGTTAACACACAAAAAAGTAGAGGCCAGTATGCCCCATGATCCTGTCCACACATACAGACTAACTCTGTTGCCCATATGTTCCCTCCAAAGGGTAACACAATAATGGTAACACAACAATGGCGCAATGGCTCACATTTTCCTTAATCATGTACTAAGTGGGTATTAACTAGATAAGACCTTTACTTCCAAAAGGTGTGATACATATGCTAGTCCAACAACTATGCGATAATATTTGACTGTCTGAACACCCCCAAATATACAATTCATATTCCATGAAAGGAATGTAAGTGTGTTTCACGAGAGAATACATTTTATTGAATATCCATTTGCAAACCTGCAGATTTGACCATCTGTAATGCACCTTTTAAGCAGTGGCTTGGATCAATTTTCTGATACCAATAATGGTCATCATACTCATAGAGACTGTCAGTCTGTCAGTTTGATTTTTTCTTCTCCCTCATCCATTCTTCACATCTCTTACCTCCCCCCCCCCCCCCCTTCCTCCTGCTAACTCATTCTCGCTTGCACACACACTCTCACTCTCGTCTGTTTATTATTCTATTCATCACTTCTCTCTCTTTCTCTCTCCCACCCTCCTGTCTTCAGCTCTCTTTCTCTAGCTTATCCTCTCTTTCACTGATGTTCTTCCTCTCTCTCTCTCTCTCTCTCTCTATTCCTTTCTTACCTATCATCTCAATGTATTTCTCTTCAGCTACTGTATATCTTTCCCTCTTTCTTTTTGTCTTTCTCACCTCTGCCTTCACCCCATTCTCATTCTCTTTCTCTTTTCTCTCTCTCATTCTCTCTCTCTATCCATCTCTCTCCATCTCTCTCCCTCTCCTCTCTCTATCCCCCCCCCTCTCCCCCCCCCCTCCCTCTCTCTCTCTCTCTCTCTCTCTCTCTCTCTCTCTCTCTCTCTCTCTATCTCTCCATCTCTCTCCATCTCTCTCTCTCTTTATATATATATATTTTACAGGGTAACAGGGATGAAAATGTATTTATCTCTGTCATCTTGTCTTCCACCCCATTCCTCTCCCATATAGTAACAGGCATGGTATGCCAGTCAAGGCCAGGCAGAGGTCTTCACCTTGTATAACGTAGGGCATCTTTACAGCAATGTATCATTAATTTCTAACATGAAGACCTTCTTCATTACACAGAAATCTCAAAATAGCCTGTTCATTTCTCACTCAAGAAATAAGCCTGATCACAAAATGACAAAGTGGCAAATAATTGCAAATTACCCCTGCAAAAAAATGGCTCTGGGCAAAAAGTAGCACTACATATATGTAGATGACTAGAAAAAGCATTTTGTAGTGTGTGTGCATCAGACCAAAAATCACTTTGGGAAATTTACTGAGTTTGCCATACACAGCTTGTTGCAAACTTTGCACTATATCATACAGCAGCAACAGCTAGAGGCTTATCAGGTTGAAGGAAAACAAGCAAAAGAGCATGTTTTGGTTTGTTTGGTTTATCAAATAAAGAAGGGACTTCAAGTTTGGTTGTAATAAGTCTTTTTCATAATGCATTCAAAACTCCCCCCCCCCCCCCCCCCTCCCCAGTACGTAGTAACAAGCTATTACATTCATCTGCATCTCGTAGTTCAGTTTTAATAGGTGGAATGCCTTCTGAATCTATAAGTTGTTGCTAGTAGGGCAACACCTCAGACAAGCTCTAAGATTACCATTCCTAAGGCATTGTTTGAATGACGGGCTTAAAACTTTGCATAATTGCTATTCCCTCGATCAGAAAATAGCGTGCAAAGTTGTCAACCTTGCTCTGGGCTAGATCGACGTGGCACTGAACCCTCTAACATTACATGTCCGCTACATTATGAATGTGTCACATGTAATCCAGTAACCCACTGGGGCATCATATCGCACCCAACAGTCACTATGGTAGCCTGCTTTCCAGGCTGTTCAACAATTCTGATCCCAACTGACAAATAGAGAGTCTAGTACTCTAAGACTAGTCACTGTATCACCCTCCTCTTCACTCAGTCCAGGGGACCTGCAAAAGAAATTGAGAATAATTAGTCTACTGCAGCCAGACCCCTTTATTGAATAGATTTGTTTAAAAATGCCTGTCAGCCTGAAAGCCAGGCTATGACTATGTGTGCATGTATGTATGAACAGCTTGTGCATGTATATAAGAGCAGCAAGAAAAAGCCTCATAAATCCTTGGATAGATGAACTGTAAGCATACATTCAAACCTGTACAGAAAACCCCCTCAAGGAAGACAGGTTACTTTAATACACCTTTCCATAACAATTCGCAAGCACCTTTTCTGTACTTTTCTCAAAGCGCATTTAAATACATGTATTGGAATGATCCTGAGAGCAAAATTCAGGCTTACAGTGTCATTTCAGTTTTACATCGTTCACATTGTTTGTGTTGATTCAATGGCTAACAACCAGTATGGAAGTTGTTATTTTTTTTATAGATTTTTTGGTTAAAACCACAGAATATGAAAGAACGTACTGGAAAAGAACTTCCCTGCCAATGAGAAAACTGGAAACTGACTTAATAAACAAAATCATAGCGATCAATAGATTTAGAAGAGGTTTTAGACAGGTCATTAAAAGACTCCTGGTTCTTGAAGCCTAGAAACTAGAGACCGCTGTCCACTATGGTCAATACAACAGAGTATAAATGCCTGCTGCCCAATGCATCGCTCACTGACTACACTTTATCGTCAGAATATACTGCTCATTTCTGCCGAGTTTCATGACTTTTGCCAATTGGCCACCCTGTCTTTGAGACATGCTTGCACAACAATGCCTCGACTCTGTAAAGATGCCACTTCCTGTGTGTGTACACGTGTGTATGTGTGTGTGCAAGAGAAGGAAGAGAGAGAGAGAGGGAGAGGGAGAGAGAGAGAGAGAGAGAGAGAGAGAGAGAGAGAGAGAGAGAGAGAGAGAGAGAGAGAGAGAGAGAGAGAGAGAGAGAGAGAGAGAGAGAGAGAGAGAGAGAGAGAGGGAGAGAGAGAGAGAGAGAGAGAGAGGAGAGAGAGAGAGAGAGAGAGAGAGAGAGAGAGAGAGAGAGAGACAGAGAGAGAGACAGAGGGAGAGAGGGGGGGGCGGGGGGTCCCTCGGCTGCTTGTCCTCTCTTACTCCTTGCGTCTTTCTTTTTTTTCTTCTTCCTCGGCTCGAAAGTTGGTATTTATCCCATCTCGGAGTCTCTTTAATAATTCCCTAAAAGTTTTACAAGTTAATTTTTCTGCTTTTAATTACTTTTACACTGCCTTTTTACTTTTTGTACGATCCATAATTTGTTTTAATCTTGCAAATCATTTGTAAATATTGTGATTTTTGTTGATTCACTTTAATAATACTTAAATACAAAAAAAAGATGCCATTTCCTTGTAAGTGAAGAAGACGGGAAGAGGGAAAACTCCCTCACACCTCTCCCCATGTTCTGGCCTCTGTTTACTCAGTGGCTACAAACTGTGCTCCTTCTTTCAAAACCGGTTGCTAGGTGCTGCGTGCTGATTTGGAGGCGTGAAGCACACTGTCTTGACAAAGGCGCTGTAAGATTCGGGCCTGTCCCCATTGCTGCACAAAGAATGGTCTCAGTACAGCTGTGCAGCTCCTGACCTTTGTGTACATGTCCATGTAGCTGCATACTGTGTCTATTGAATAATATCAGCTTTTCCATAAAAGTGTCACGCGAGTCACGCATGCTGTGTCTTACGAGTCACATGTCAGGGTATAGATTATTGATTTACTTGATTGAGTAATGGATTCAGCTCCAATATTTTTTGTTTTGATCTAGACCCTTGTTTGCAAATTGTGTGACATGAAACATATGTGACTCGCATGACATTTACGTGGAATGGCCCATATGTATACAGTTCTCTGCTAATCATGTTCAATCGATAAAGGTAAAAAAAAAAATTAGGACAAATTTTACATGAAAGGAGATCAATTTTCATCTCTAGTTTCACAGTCATCTTCTTTTATTCTATCTCTAATCCCCCCCCCCTCCTTTTACCCTTTTCTAATGATCGGCAAATATTTCTTTTCCATTTTATAGTTTCCTCCTTATACGACACCTTTCTCTCTCTCTCTCTCCTCTCTCTCTCTTTCTCTCTTTCTATAAGTTCATCTCCCCTATTTTTTTTTGTATAAACCTGCTCTCACACTGTCCTTTTCTTTCTCTCTCTAGATCTAGTCCCTCCCCCCCATCTCCCTCCACCCCCCCCCCCCCCCATCTCCCCCACCCATATCCCCCCCCCCCCCTCTCTCTCTCTCTCTCTGTATATCTCTTTCTCTCACATCTGTCTCTTGTGCTTACATTCGTTCTTCATTACGCAACAAACACTTCCCGTCTCCTACCTAATTATTACCCTACAGAATATGCAAGTACATACCGAGTGCCTTTTTTACTATATTCAGGTATCACGGACTGCGCTAGAGCCTGGATATGTGCAATGATCTTTACACAAAATACTGTACATTCAGATGTAGTAAAGGTGCCAAAATACACAAAGGAAAAATCAAAAGTTACCTTATTCTTTCAATTCAATTCAATTCAAAATTGAATTTATGTGCCATTGAGGCATTTTTGGTTTGGCAATACACGCCATACCTATAAGGAAGTATAAAGATTGGCAGAGAAGGAGTTGAAAGCCAATGAGAACATTCACACACATATAACATTATAGAGAAAAAAAAAACTGCTACAGTCTCATCATGCGCAATACAAAATGGTATTGAATATTTATAAGTGTAGTAAAGCTGCCCAAAATATATATGAGACATGATAAGTTAATCAAAGTAAGCAAATGAAAACATTCCCACGCACACACGCTATGGGAGACCCCAGCCACTAGCTCTGGGCCGCATATATGTTCAGGGGTACATTGTGCATCAGTCGCTACAACACCAAACTGTGGCTATGGGAACAGCTCTTGTAAAGCGTTTTCATGCGACGCTAAATAAAGCAAGCTGACGTCTGGGGTGTAATAGCTGAGAAAGATGGAAGAAGGTTACACCCCCTGGGAATATAGACTAACACATTCCCTCTCAGCCTTAAAGGGAGCTTAACCTTTTTGCGGACATTAACAAATTCTAAACTATTCCTATTACCTACAATTTATGCAGACTGAAGTCTGTGATGTACACATTATGAAACTTTAAGATGCTGCACACTGCATCTCTTTGGCAGACATCACCAAATTCTTCACAATATCGCATGAAGCACAAGAACAACACACTTAGGTCCATATATGGTCAAATATGGAATTTACAGGTAATGTGCATCCCTATTGAAGACAGTACCAAATCCTCTAAAGCATTGCACGTACCACAATAATTATAGGTCCATTCAGTGAAATGTGAAAGTTATCATATCCCTTTTCAACACATTAACAAATCATCTACAGCATTGCATGAACCACAATAATTATAGGTCCATTTGGTGAAATGTGAAAGTTATCATATCCCTTTTCAACACATTAACAAATCATCTACAGCATTGCATGAACCACAATAATTATAGGTCCATTTGATGAAATGTGAAAGTTAATCTTTCCCTTTTCAACACATTAACAAATCATCTACAGCATTGCATGAACCACACAAATTAGCCATTCAGGTCCATTTGGTAAAGTTTATATAGTTCAGACTGCATAGCCCTGTAGACATATCCAAATGCATATGAACTATGTCTGATCAGCGGTAGATTTGAATACACATGTCAACCTGATCTATAGTAGATTTGAAAACACACATTAAACAAAATGATGACTATTGAGAAATAAACCCTTTAAAGTAGTATATTCCTACAAAAATAGATAATTGCAAACTTCTCTTGATTTGAAAAGGAAGGTATGCATGAGAAACTCCAAACTTTCTTGATGTCTATTTTTGTCAATTCATACACATTTTGCCTAGCAACTTACACCCAAGGATCGCTATCTTAGAAAAGCACAGTTTTTGCTAGACAGTGTACATGTAAATAGCGCTACAGTGAAGTTAATAATGCATGATGCTTCTGGTAGAAAAGAGGTTGTGAGTTGGCATGTGTGATAAACAATGGCCATTGGTGTGCTCTGAATAAATCATCTGAAACACACAAATGTTCAGATCCAAATTTGTCCAAAAGGAATATGTTGTTAAATATTCACAGGGTTATTACAAGAAAAGTAATCAATGAAATGTCACAAATCCTACTTCTAGAAAATTTAACATCACTTGACTTCAGTTTGATTCACGTTGTGAAGCATAAAATTCCCCCTATTGCATGCAATATTTATTATAATAATTGATAACGTCTCCATAGGGACTCATCCCTTTAATATTGCTGGATATCCCCCCCCCCCCCCCTGGTTCATGCAATATTTCAACAAAATGTGTTCTGTCTCAAAAAGGTTGCACTCCTTTAATTATACTGGACGACACTTTTCCATTTGGTAATGAAGTAAAAGATCATGGCCTTCACCATAAATCCCCTCTGACTCTATCATACTCAACAGTTATCAGCCGCTTTCACGCTGATGAATATAACACCAAGGTTCGTAGCCACTAGACGGTAATCCTTTCCTCATACAGCACTGCATTAGCAGCATTAGTGCCAAGTGCAGAGATGGTCAAACACACACACACACACACACACACACACACACACACACACACACACACACACACACACACACACACACACTCACCCCTAGTAGCCATTGGGGTCACATTACTCTGTCAACTCACAAGGGTCGTCTTGATCAGCTCAAACTGACACAATATAGCTAGCCGTTTCATGATTGGGTTAGCTAGCCAGCGCCCTGTAAAGATTTGCGGGTGATTGCACCTTGACTTGCACTTGATTTAAAGACAGCCAGTCCCTTTTTCAGATCACCACAAAACCATCGAAACATTGGCAAAACATAAAGAGAAGTGTTAGCAAGCTCTATATTCACAATTTGAAACTGATACGTAGTGTAAAATTCAAATAATGCACGTAAACAACGTCTGATGAATAGTCTTTACCTCAGGCTCTTAGCAGTTTGTGTTGAAATATCTGCTCTATTGATTAATCTGTTTATTAAATTATAAAACGCATTATGAAAAAAAAAATGTTCTATGGAAGGAATCATCTCCAACGTTTCGTAGTTACTCATAAAATTAGGATTTCACACATGCATAGTAACAACATAGATACTGTAACAAAGACTAATACTTTTTTCGTAGTACGAAAAAAGTCGGTTTGAAATTTAACGGCTGAAATTTTTTACATATACAGAAAGCTTCAACATGCTATATTCTTAGAAATGGTCTTGAATCACACTTTCTTCAATTTACGATCGTGATACACGATTTCAAATTTTAAGCTTGCAAAAGGGACGGACAATCTTTAAATTCTTACTATGTACATGATAGAAAGAGAATTGCAACTCTTTAAAAGACAGGGCCCTTATCACAAAATAGCCAGTTATTGCATTTTTCCCCAGCCCGACCTGGAAAAATAGTTAGTTTTTTGGCCAAAAAATCTTCCCCCTGAGTCGTGGGATAGCTGGCGAAATAGCTAGCTTATTTGCACAATAGCGAGCTATTTTGAGGATCGTCTTCATGACCCTGAAATCAAACCTATCTTTGCAGGTTGCTCGACATAAGAGCATGCAGTGGGAAAAGCTAGCGTTCACCAGTCCAATCAACATGGATGGGAAATAACCAAACAAAACTTTAAACTTTGGGCCTACATTCGGGATCATCACATAACGAGCTATGGAATCAGGCTGATGGCGACGAACCTTCTGCACCAAGAAGAAAACCTTAGAGGCCTCACAAGTGTCACTGTGTATTGAAGTACGCAGAAAATTGATCCTGTAAATGGCCATTTACCTTGCTTTTTCAGTGAGCGATCGAAGGCAGTGGTGTGTCATTCGAAGGGATGGTAATTCCACGGCTGTACGTGCGCACGTGTTGGGCGGGAGAGATTAATTGGTCGTCAATAACGTTATGCCGTTGCACGCGTGCAGGATTTCTGAAGATGAGGCTAACTTGGGGTGTAAATTTATTCAGGGGGTTGCAGTCCGTCAGCTTTATATTGTGAAGGGAATTATCCATTCAACCCTTTAGCCCTTTTCTCACTTTCAAAAAATTCGCTTAGCCCCGGCAATTGCTGTGCTAAGATGCCCCCCCCCCCCCCCCCCTTAGCCCCACCAATTTCCCGGGGTTGAGCTTAGCCCCGCTTCTGTTCTCACTGTGTTTTTAGAAAGTGGGATAACCCCACTAATAGTCCAGGACTATCTAGCACTGCAATTTGGTAGGGTTAGCACCGCAATTTTGGTGCTAAGAAAGCCAGTGAGAACAAAAAAAAATAGTATGGGGTTAAGGAAGGGGACGGAAACATATCGAACTGCAACCAATACGAGGCAAGGTAGTCATGAATATTTAATTCCGCAACATGGTTGCGATGTAAATGACTGAACTCATCCTGTACATTATAATCAAAACGTTCGGGCATGGCCTTTTTTTGCGTTTTGCACATAAATATGCATAAACTAAGTTCATGCAATGTCATCTCCCTGGTAGGTGTTAAATCGATAACGGGATTGTCCGCATGGTGGAACACACAATACGCTTAGGAGAATCATGAATATTCATTACCTAGAAAGTCTTGGGTTATTGAAAGCAAGTGTGAGCAGGAGTGATTTTTCTTAACCCCGGTTTCGTCGATAGTACAGGACTAAAATTGCCAGTGAGAAAAGGGGCTAAGAATAGTCCGGGGTTAGGGAAAGTACGGGACTAACAATAGTGCAGGGTTAAGAAATCCATGTGAGAAAATGGCATGTGACTTCTTCACAAATAATACACTTAAATCCCATAGAACAGCAGGTTGTTTGGTGTACAAGGGGATAAGCACTTTCTCCAAACAATGTCATTATCGCAGGAGAGAAAGGAAGGTGGCCTGAGACCCATTGCATAAAACTTACCATGAATGGCAACTCTGCCACCAGTGGTAACTACCATGGTAACATCAGTAGACAGCCAATCGAAATGCAAAGTTTCCATAGAAGTTGCAATGGGTAGCAAAGTTAACATCACGCCCTTGGAGTGAACAAGACTAGGGAGAGATGGGTAAACCAAACCTCAACAACTGCCATTCATTTTGATGAGGAAGGCTTTGATATATCACCATGGCGACATCTACCATGCTGCAAGCTGGACAGATGTGTTACCCTAGCTTGAAAGCTGCTGGACATTTTAAATCAAAACAACCCAAAGTGTACATCTGTCTAGTCCTAACAAGACTAACTATCCTGTCCATGCAAGCCAGAAAAGAAATAGGATGTGACTAGCCTACTACAGCCAGACTGGTTTAAGGTAGCATTCAGTTAAAACATGTTCAACACCCTGGAGGTTGAGCTAGATGGATGTTTCCATGGTAACTACAGCTGACTGTCAATTACAATTTTACCAAAGCCCTGTAAATGTACATGCAAATGTGAACAGGGACACACAGAGATGATGGGTAAAGGAATTCCGACAACTGTCCATGCATTTTGATGGGGACTGCTGCTATACCTAAGCCCTAGAGTAATCTACTCAAGGTATCTCCTGACCATTCATATTCACGGTGTCAAGATTCCGGGCCATGTTCACCCTCCCACAATGAAATCGCTGCAACGCACCTGCGTGTAAGGTGTTTAATACTGGGGACTGACCTTTTGCGTTGTGTCAATTCTCCAGACCTGTTATCAAACCAGACCTATACACATGTAAAAGTTATCCACAGATTCCCCCTCCATGTACTACTGGTGTAATACATAGAGTGATATCTCAGCTGGTAGCCTAGACTCAAGGCTGTTCAGAATTTATAATCCAAACTATTTGATAATCGGGTCTCCATCATGCAGACTAAATTATTCTCATTTTTTTTACCACTAGGGGCATCTTCATTAGCACGGTGTGGTGAAATAGCTAGTTAGTTCTGATCTGGATAGCCTAGCCAGAACACGAAATAGCTAGCTATTTGCGCCTTCATTAGCCAAATTAGGCGAAATATCTAGCGCTACATGAACACTGCATGAAAACTTTGCCCCAACCCCATGGAATGACCCAGAAGTAAGGTATTTGACAAGACAAAGTACTCACCCTTCAGGCTCATCTGTCTTAGTCTCACTGACTTCCTTGTCTTGCCCGCATAACAGCATCCCAAATCTTAGATTGAAATCCATCTTGCACCGAGATCTTACGACTCACAACTTTCTTACAGTTTTGTGTCGCAAGACATGAGAAATGTGTCCATCACAAATGTATCTCTCTGTTTTTCTCTGCTGTGGACCTTCTATTCCAGTGGTTGGACAGCACAGAGTCGGTTGAACCTCTTGTCTATGCACTTCACAATGTCCAAAGAAACTGTTCAGTCACATTAAGCCAAATTTGTGTCGCGCTGTATCTGCAGAATGTGTCTTGATAAAGTGTCTTTCACAAATGTAACTCTGAATCTCAGAGTGTGGATCTTAATTGTGTTCCAAAGGTCGAAACAGTACAGAGTTGGTTGAAACTCTTGTCTATGCACTTCACAATGTTCAAAGAAACTGTCGAGTCCCATGAGGACAAATCTGTCCTTGACTATGTGGTGTGTGTCCCAAAACAGTGTCATTCCATAACATACATCTGAAGCTCCCAGTGTGAATCTTCCATTTCAAACGATGAAACAGTACATGAAAGTCACAAGGTCCACAGAAATCATTCAGTCCCATTAGGACAAATTTGTGTCATCTTGTCTTAACAGCACTGTTGTAATGTAGTTTGTCAAGCCGAACATCTCCCAAAATGCACATTTTCACTTTGAAGACTTATTCTCAGAGATGACAATACTTGCATCTCAAGTCCCATTCATTCAAAAGATTCCCCCTGAACACAAGTCTCAAGTAGACACTCAGAATCCTTGAACATGTGGAGACCAAACTTGCTGTAATATACACTCACTTCAGTGTGTTCATACACTGTGCTAAAAGAGTGATCAGTCTACAACTTGTAGGATACTCCTGTTCCAAGCAAATTAAATTCAGGTAGCAAAATGTACACACTAAGCAACTCATGTGCATATAGTACATTAGCTGAGTTGAAAAACTTTAAGCTATCCTCAAATCCAATTTGCCTTGCCCACCCGCAATCAACGGTCCGTTTCCAGTGACTTAGAAGACATATCGCAAGATAAAACTCAGATGAAAATCTCTATAGAGTGAAAACTTGATACAACAAATATGCAAATCATGGAACAAAGAAAGTTTACAACAAATACTCAAGTCCCAAAATTGGAAGTTTTTGTTGGCTTCATATAAAAATATCCTGCAAAATCAAGATTCACAAGGTCCAAAAACAGTGCTCAGTTCCACGCAAGAAAATTAATGTCTCCTCCAATTTACAAAACGCATCACCAAATGTAGGTCTATCACCACGGTCCAAAACTACTCGACCACTCATAAATGTCACTTTGATGCATTGAACTCACTCACCAAGATCTATAATTACAGCTGGATATGATATCTTCTCTTCTCCTTCTCCTTGATATTGCGATATTTCTCTCTGTCTTCACAGAATACAAATAATGAGGAGTTAAATGCATAAATCAATGTCATCTCCCCCCGAATCCATCAAGCATACATAACAGACATGTGTCCAGAGCTCTTGTGCGCTCTTTCCTGCAAGGCCCCAAATATCCATGTCATAATTTCGACTTCAGATCTCATCAATTCAAAGGCAAATTGAATCGTTCGACCGACAATGCCGCAACTCGCGTCGTATTAAATTGAGAAGGAGTATGTAAACATTATGGATGAACTCTCGGCGAGAAGACAAAAGCAAAAAAGCGTTCAAGCGCGAGGAGTGGGCACAATAATTACTGCCTCACCCTCCAAAATGAAATAAAAATGGCATGTTCTGTTTGAGATGCATCAAGCAACTATATAATAGAATATTGAATGCAGCAAGTATATTCTCTGGATTAGTATCATGTTTTGTTTTAGGGCCATTCCAGTGCTGTGATACGTACCTAACCCAAAAAGAAAAGATTACTGGGGAAATGTAGAAGGATGTTGTGCTAAACTGTATGTTGAGGTACTCAAAAGGTTGCTGAAAAGAAGAGAATTATCTTTTTGAGGGAGTCCCAGTGAAGGCGTTAGAGGGAGGGGGGCGTAAAAAGGAATTTTCACTTGCTATTTTTCAAGCGTGACTTCATGAAATTGAAACAATGAAAATGCTAAGCATCATATCTAGATTTTTTTTTTTTAAAATCTACTTTTTACAGGTGCTCTGTTGCAGTAAAAGTGGAAATTTTTCTTCATTGCGTGGCTAAATATTAGTGTGCTCTTGAGTATTTGTTTGCTGATTGAGACCGTGTAAGGAGCCTACATGTAGGTGTTCTCTGTCTCAACCTCGCCCCAATACGCAAATACGTTTTTTTTTAATGCAAATAATTTAATTGATTTGAGTTCCCATACAACCTTGCATTCCAAACTAAGTTAAACCATACAAGGTGAATATGAAGTTTACAGACTATTTTAGCTTCCAGGAATTGTTTATAAACTCAACATCTAAAAGACAAATCTATATCCCCTCTGAGATTTAATACATGTATACATACAAGAAGTTGAGGTGGGTAAATTTGATATTACTATTTCCCCATCTTGTGTAGAGTTCCACATCTTGTCTAGATTTCCACGAATAAAGAAGATCCTCTTAGATGCTACTACTATACAGGCTAATATTTTCGCTACAGATATGTTTGCGGATGACGGCGTCACAGATTTTTCCTTGAGTTGTTCTTTTTGTGATTGACACCCGGGCAATAATTCTTGCATGCTGTCCAATTACATCTGAAACAAGCTAATTACTGCACTTGTGTACACACATAGGAAAAGACTGGGCTTCAAACAGATATCTACTGCTGCGTTACTACACAAGCTCTACAAGCAAGCATGCTCAATGAAAGAAGCGTCCATATCTGTTGCCGTGTATGCATTTAATATCATGTGGCAATATTAGTGCATGTTGTTAGGTTTGTACAATAACAGTCTATATTGTGCATTGTGCACCACTCTGGCTTGCTGACTATGTATACACACAGTTTCAGTGTGATTAAGCCATGACAGGTTGATCTCTCTCAATGAAGTCAAAAGCAATTCCGGCCAGCGATCACAAGCTCAAACACTCCACAGTAGCCCAAAATACGAAGTCGTCATTACCTGGAGACAGCTCCGGTCCATGAGAGCAGCCTTGCAAGCTTACCAACCATTTAGCAATCTTGTTTAAAAAAGTATAGTACAGGATTCACATTTTACAAAGTTGCTGTTGGGTTAGTAGGTCTCACCCTGTAGAAAGCTTCTGTACATAAGAGCAGCCTTACAATCAAACCAATCTTTTACCATTCTTGTTTAAAAAAGACAGTTCTGGCCTTCAAATTGACACCACAAGCAAGACAGGTCCACAGTATGCCATACATGAGTTGCTGTTGCGTTACAAGGTCTTTTGCTGTAGAAAGCTTCCGTCCACGGGTGCAACCTTGCCAGCGAGCCAATCATGTATCAATTTAGTACAATAACACCTCATGATTGTATAATTTCAATTTCAAAGTTAAAAGTCCGGCATTCCGGAATGTTCCCCAGCCAAAGCCATTGCAATTATCCGCCTGTAATGATCACCCAAGGCCATACCAGCTACAGAATCAGGCATTTTTTCCACAGGCATTATCGCAGCATCATTACCAATTCACGCATTCGAGAGGTCTCTATTATCTTACCATCGCCACGCCAACCAAAGTATTCCACCAGATGCCTATTGGGTAATGCACAGGAACATCCACTACCTCTTCAACGGAAAAGGGGGCCTGTCACGGGTTTGGATTCAACGTTCTACCAACGGATGGAAAAAAAGAATCCACAAAAATCACCCATGCAGGGACTACTGGCCCGCAATTACAGAAGAAATAACATTTCCGCGTCAGAAACTAATCACCGCGGTGAATTCCCTCCGGTTCTTTGATTTCCCACTGTCATTCGGCGACTTCGTTTCGGGTGAACAGGGGCGGAAGAAACATCCAAAAGCTGTGTAAAACCAATCAGGAGCTCTCTGCAAGCATCTATTAGTCACAACATCTGTTTAGGTGCTGGGAGACAAATTGCCAACCACATGTTACTCACCAGCCATCCAACAAAATGGAAGAAAATGCGGGTTAAGCATGGATGGATGGAGGGGGGGGCTGGTAGTTAACTATCCCGAGAATAATTATGAGCCTCTGAATCCTGAACAACATCTTCAGCGCTATAGTGCGAATAGGTTAATTAGGCCAGAGTCTGGAGTAATATTACCCACTTAAAAATTCAATTAGGCACGATGGTTTCCTTTGCTACCATAAAGACGGCGGCCCATTAAAAGGGCCTCCATCAAAATGGCTCTCCAATTAGGGATAACGCTGTATGTGGTATGTTCATAATGCAAAATTAAGCAGCGGAACAGACATAACAGCCATTATTCTTTTATTGCTGAATTATGACTGGGATATAAGCTGAGTTCCCCTAAGTACTGTTAGAGTCTTTGTGTGTCATATGTGTAGTTATTTGGGTCTGTCTACAGTAAAGGGATATTTTTTGGCACAACTGAATCATTTGAGTGTTGAATTAATTTCCTCCAAAATAACTTCAGCTAAAATCCTGCTCTGAATGTTCATTATTATATATTTCTAAACTAAGCCTGTACATATTTGCCATATCACCGTGGTAACGGGACAGATGAGTGTATTACAAAATCGTCTGTCACGTTAACAGCGTGCTGTGGCAAATTTATACAAGGCAAATTTTCTGAAGCGTACAAAACCTTGTAAAGTGCAAATCAATACACTTCTTTAATATTTCATTATCATTGGCTGGTCTATTTGGAAATGTTACAGTAAATGTAACAGAAATGTACCCACTACTGTAGACAGGCCCATTTACAAGTAATACACACAAATCCCACAGAGTGAACACCAAGGATTAAGTGATACTCATTTGGAAGTCATCACATACAAAATGTGCTCCCAATGCCATGCTCTATAAACACTAAGCATTGTTGAAGGTTAATAATATCTCATTTAAAGACCCATCCTTTAACAAAGAATCATACATGGACACCATGTATGCTGACATTGAGCTCAACTCAGATGTATTGTAATATTGATAAATGAATACTCAGGAAGGGCAGATTAAAAGAGAAAAAATTAAAAATTGAACAACACTGCATGTGTGAGTGAGAGAGAAGAGAGATAGGGAGGGGGAGGGGGAGGGGGGGGGGATGGAAGAAAGTGACAGAGACAGAGAGTGAGAGGGACAGAGAATAAGAGAGTGTACATTGAGAGAAAGAAAGAAAAAAGAGAGAGAAGAAGAGGAGGTCAAGAGAGGAAAGAGAACTGTTAAAGACAAAAAGGCAGAATGTAAATTATGCAGTAAAAATGTGCAGGAGAATTTAGCAACAAATGTAGAGATGGAAAATCTAAACATTTTAGATTTCCATTCTGTGATCAATAGGTGAGACAATTCATCAGAGTTCTATTAACATGGATTTTAAATCAAATAAGGCCAGCAATGAGAGGTGTGAGAATACGTAAAGATTCACTTACGACACCACTTCTTGCCCCTTGACACACATATGATACATACATGTCGCATTCATGTCAGCCCACATGCTTGGAGACTGTACTTCCCTACTCTGACAAAAGGAAGCAACTAACAAAAGAGACTTATCTTGTAAATGAGTAAAATGTGTTTGTCACTTGCATTGGCATCAGTGCAATACCACATCTTGTTAGATTGAATATCTCGCAGCAAGATGAATATTTCTTGTCCAGCTTTTGCCTGTATGTAGGGAATGTTGGGTACAATCCAAGAATACCAATAACCCAGATTTGAGTGATTTGTCACTGGCTTTCTTTTGTCAGAGTAGGGCAGTATACTTCTCTGTCGCTTGTCCGGTACACCTCTTATCTAGTTTCCTCTTGCTATAAATGAGGCTAATGCCTTTTACCCTTTGCAATTACTGGGAGTTCGCACCCAAAAATGTTATCATCTTCGTGTATCCATTCTGATGTCTTCACTGAAATGCGTAGAGCGAGAGTGAACCTCAAAATAGAGGAAAGTGATCAAAAAGGAAAGAAACTTTTCATAATTCAATGTACGAAGGCACAATACATTCATGATTTCTTATTGGATACAAACATATGTTCAAAATGTTTGAGTATGTCTCCAAGTATAGTTTGCACTCTTTTCCTACTCATTTTAAAAGGAATTCATGTATTGTCCATTTTAGAAACTTGCAGAAGGTCATTTGCAAATGATCTGCATTTGGAGTAATTAGTGATTAAATCACAAATCCTCAAATTGTTTGAGCCGAACATTTCAAGGATTTGTGATTTAATCACTCATTATTCAAAATGTGGATCAGATGAGGGCAAATAACTTTCAGCACATTTCTAAAATGGACAATACATGAATTTAAGACCATTGGTAAGAAGATTGCTCACAATCACCTTTTGAAGGTCTTTTTGTCTTCCCACTAAGACCTGAAGCTCTTTTGATTTAAGTGTCAATCACCGTGATGCTAGAGGAAGCAGCATTCCTCACTACTTACAAAGAAGCTATAAAGACTAATCTGACAAAATCAACTGACAACATTCACTGTTGATATCTGAACTTCTGAATTCTTTCAGAAAAGTTGTTTTGTTCATATTATCGAAGTGACCTCAATGATCTTACAATGATCTTATAATGAACCTTTTCTCTTTATATTTATCGGTGCTCTTCTGGGTTATTGGTATTCTTAGATTGTACCCAACATTCCCTACATACGGACAAAATCTGGACAAGAAATATTCATCTTGCTGCTAGATATTCAATCTAACATGGTGTGGTGTTGCACTGACGCCAATGCATGTGACAGACACATTTTGCTCATTTACAAGAAAAGTGTTCTTTGTCAGTTGCTTCCTTTTGTCAGAGTATAGGGCATTTGTTGTCCTGGCCCTCTTCATTGCAAGAATAATCCCTTTGCCAAATATCGCAGGGACAATAGCACCATAGCACTGAGAAACAAAGCATCAAGTGCCATATATTAAATGAGTATTATCATTATCATTATTATTTATAAGCAGCATAAAGGCCTTGCTCATTTGTATGACAAGAAATCATGAATTTGCCGTGGAGATGAAAAGCAATTCAACTCTTGTGCACAATTCTGTATAATCTAGTAATAAAGAAGGCATTTTTTTGCAGCTGCCTCATTCTGCAAACATGAATGCGCTCTGACACGTTCGGCCATGTGTTGCTAGGGACTCGGAAAGACATCATCACCTTCTCCCAATTAACAGGCAGTCAGTAGCAAAGATTAAGTGGCTGTTAATCCCTTTAATCATCTCAGGATTAGCCATCCATGAAAGTCTAAGGAAGATAATGATTGTAAATAATCCCTGTTGCATGCTTGATCTGATTTGCCATTTCTAATGTTGGTTTTGATGCTGTGAAGCCAAGATATGGAACCATGTAAATGATCAACTTAAACAAACTGCATTCCTAAGAAAATGAAAATGAACTGCTCACTTCAAGGCATCTCTATTCAAAAAGCATATTATTTAAAGCAATTTGTTTATAGTACCATTACTCATGTGTATATGTGTGTGTTTGTGGTTGTTCTTTATGATGTGTGTATTTATCTTGTTACTTAATGTTTTATTATGATTGAATGTTATACCTGTAAATATATTATTCAATCTACGTGACATTCTTAAAGGTGCCTCCTGCCAGCTCAAGCCTTGTGCTCATTTGATCCGTAAGCTATGATTTGTATTTTGAAGATTTTTTTTCTAGGATAACTAAAATTGAATTTAATTTAATGAGTACTTCCTCACTGGCCCTTGCCCATACACAAAGTTAGCAGGCAAAGAGTTAATCACTGAGGAGCATAATCAAGGGGCACGATGAAGCGCAATGAGGTGTGCTGAAGAAAGGGAAAACCCCAATGTTCCGTACTTCCATCCATGAATCTATGATTGATCACATTATGCTCCTCAATGCATAACTGATGCTTCTCCCCACATTGGCTATACATACTACATGAACATGCACATGTAAACCTCAGCCTTGAGATAAGCAACCGCAGCCCAGGGGTAATTTCGTTTGATAAATTGCCCCTGGTTTACTGGCTTTTGACATGAACCAGGGGTAATTACTCTGGGACCAGGGCCAATTCCATAAAATAATAAAAAACAAAGAATATACCAGTGAATAGTTCAATGTTGGATTATGATGGTTGCTTCCATAGGCCTTTCTTCTGGTCTCATATTTTCAACCACTACTGCCTCTGTATTTATGAAACAAATTCCACCTCGCCTTTACTATCCACAATGACTGATGCAGAAATCACAGGAACATAATTTGCAAAGTGCAGTAGTGATCTTGATGCTAGTTCATAAGTGCATCCATACTTTGGCACTTATTTATTAATTTGAACCCTAAACCTAGCCCTGACCCTAACCCTAAACCTAATTCTAAACCTAACCTTAACCTTAAACAATATTGAGAAGTGATGTGATATAGAGCAGCGCACGCTTCAAGCTACACTGTACACCATGCAATTTCCAGCCCTAATAGTTTCCACACACAATTTTCTCATTAAACAAATGAACATCAAACAGCATCAGTCATTATGCAGCTTGACACCAGTGTTTTCCCTTGAAGTAAATCAAAGAAAAGTAGTAAAATGCTTGAAAATGCTCGAAACTTAGCAATCTAGCAAGCAATATAACTCTGCTCAGAGTCAGTTTCCAGTTCTGTAATTGGAAGGGAAGTTCGTAGGTATTTTTTTCTTCCATTATTTGTGGTTTTGACAAATAAAAACTATCTGCAAAAGTGCTTCCCTGTTTTTAAATGGGATGTGCATATTATCCAGAATAGATGTTTACCTGCCTACACTACAGCTCAAAGGAATTGGCATAGGGGAAGTGAAAGGGAAGAAAGGGAAGGACCAGCAGTTTTAAACTGTCCAGTTCAGCATGAAACATGATGCTATTTAGGCTAAAGCATCATGTTTCATGCTGAACTGGACAAAATATACAGTGGTTTAAAACTGCGGCTCCTTTCCTTTCTTCCCTTCCCCTTTACCCAATGCCAATTTCTTTGAGCGGTTGCGTACAAGGTTAGGCACATCCGCAGGTACTACGAAGATAGCGCTTCAGAAGGCTTGAACAGCACTTGGGTCTGCAAAGTGCTCACAGATATAATTTGCATTTTGTGCACTTTGAATATCATACCAATACTAGCCTAGAATGACCAAATTTTCAATGAATTTCATCAAAGAGTTCATCACGCTGTGTGTTGTTTCAGTTTGTGATAAGTTAAAAGGAAAATTAAACATCAACAAGGCATTAGCAATATTGTGTCTCGCCCACTTGCAAAAATAACCAGAAATATCGCGATCTCCGTTGCTACGCAAAAGAAAACTGAAACAAACAAATAAGCAACTTTAAACAGACAACATCAAAATCAGACCTGTGCAAAATAGTGACTTTGAATAAATTTGCATAAATGTGCATGAGTAATGTTTGCCTAAATCTACATCAGTAATGCTCACACATGCTCACACAATTCTGTGCACAAGTTAGGAAGCCTTCACCAAGAGTCTTGCAAGTAAACTTTAATGTATGACCTCAAATGACCTTTGACCTTATCATGTGACCTCTTACAGCACAATAACATGCAGGTGCCCCCAGTGCATCCATCATCCAAGTTTGATTGCCATTGTAGCAACATGTGATGAGTTATGTGTGATAAGAGAGTCTTGCAAGTAAACTTTAACGTATGACCTCAAATGACCTTTGACCTTATCCTGTGACCTCCAACGGTACCATAACATGAAGGTACCCCCAGTGCATCTATGACCCAAGTTAGGTTGTAATCCAAGCAACCTATGTGAAGTTATTTGTCAAAAGAGAGTCTTGCAGGTAAACTTTAATGTATGACCTCAAATGACCCTTGACCTTATCCTGTGACCTCCAACAGCACCATAACATGTAGGTACCCCCAGTGCATCTATGACCCAAGTTAGGTTGTAATCCAAGCAACCCATGTGAAGTTATTTGTCAAAAGAGAGTCTTGCAGGTAAACTTTAACGTATGACCTCAAATGACCTTTGACCTTATCCTGTGACCTCCAACGGTACCATAACATGAAGGTACCCCCAGTGCATCTATGACCCAAGTTAGGTTGTAATCCAAGCAACCCATGTGAAGTTATTTGTCAAAAGAGAGTCTTGCAGGTAAACTTTAACGTATGACCTCAAATGACCTTTGACCTTATCCTGTGACCTCCAACGGTACCATAACATGAAGGTACCCCCAGTGCATCTATGACCCAAGTTAGGTTGTAATCCAAGCAACCCATGTGAAGTTATTTGTCAAAAGAGAGTCTTACAGGTAAACTTTAACGTATGACCTCAAATGACCTTTGACCTTATCCTGTGACCTCCAACAGCACCATAACATGAAGGTACCCCCAGTGCATCTATGACCCAAGTTAGGTTGTAATCCAAGCAACCTATGTGAAGTTATTTGTCAAAAGAGAGTCTTGCAGGTAAACTTTAACGTATGACCTCAAATGACCTTTGACCTTATCCTGTGACCTCCAACGCCACCATAACATGAAGGTACCCCCAGTGCATCTATGACCCAAGTTAGGTTGTAATCCAAGCAACCCATGTGAAGTTATGGATCATAAGAGAGTCTTGCAGGTAAACTTTAACATTTGTGACGGACGACGGACGACGGACGGACGACGGACGGACGCCATTTGGATCCCTTAGTCTCGCCTTCACCTCCGGTGGGCGAGACAAAAATGATTCCATTTGAAATCAAGATAGAAAAGGCTAATTATTATTTCACTAAAATACCAATTAGCCATGAATGGCCTTGATAAAAGACTACCCATGCACCTCAGGTGGTATGGGCATATTCTCTCAACTCTCATCAGTTCAGCGAGTTCATGTCACTGATGTTCCATGCGTTTAAGCACACATTGGCAAGCCGAGCGTAAACATGTGCTCAGAACCATTAAACAGCTACTTAAAGGCAACTGAAATCACTAGTTTTTTAATTGGAGGCCAGAATAATAAGGTTTTCTGTGCATAGAATAGATGAAAAATACTTTTTGCTTCATAATATTGACAATTTTATTTCAAAAATTAATTGGTTGTCAAATTGGCTTATCTAGTAATTCAGTCACTGTTTAAGTTTCATTAAATATTGCAAACTAGACCTTTATGCAATGTCTTGTCTGCAAAAGGGTGTATCTCGCCTTGAGATTGAAACTTTTGGGTAGCATGTTTACTTTCATTCCTATTGCTGGGCTACAACCTGAAGCACACAGTATGAATACATGTATGCTTGGACCAGCAAATAATGAAACCCATAAATAATGTACATGGCATACTGCAAAATAAAGGTATTGCAACAAACATTGTTTGATGATGTGATTCAAAATTACCAATGATGTGTCAAAGAGTGTTCAATTTGAGTGTTTGATGTATCACTTATAGAGACTGAATTCAACACCCCTTCTAAGAAATCAAGTAGATATTTTTAACAAATCAAATTCATCACCCTTGGTATTTAGATCAACATGCTTGGTATAAAAGTTAACACCAGTAGTGCTAATGCTAACAGTTTCTTAGTAACAACTAGCATAAATATCAACACTCCAATATTTTAATCTGAACATTCTTGATATACCTTAAGTGGCGTTCCATGGATGTGAGTGTTTCTTTAAAGTTTGGAGTACATCGCCAAAACATCAGCAGGGCTGCCCAATACCCCTGTTTCATTACTATGCACCTTGTCTATTAATATTTCAGATGGTCAGAGGAGAAGATGGGTAGACGGGAGACTGAAGGAGACAGACCTGCTTACTGGCTCACTGCAGGCAGAGGTGGGCAAAGAGGGCAAAGGGTTCGGGGAGAGAGAAGGGGGCGAGAGGGGGGGAGAGAGAGGGGAGAGAGAGGGGAGAGAGAGAGGGGAGAAAAAGGGGAGAAAGAGGGGAGAAAGAGGGGAGAAAGAGGGGAGAGAGAGGGAAGAGAGAGGGGTGTATGACGGGCAAGGGTGATGAGGGGAAGATGAGGATGGAGGAGGAGAGGGGTAAAGGGGAATGGAGAGAGGAGAGAAGGAAAAAGACAGACATGTGGAGGATGATGAAAGGGAGGAGGGAGATGAGGGAAGGGGATAGATGGAGAGGGAAATAGAGGAGGGAGGGAGGGGGGACGGAGGACGGAGAAAGGGGAAGATGAGGATGGAGGAGGAGAGAGGTAAAGGGGAATGGAGAGAGGGGAAAAGGAAAAAAGAAAGATAGACAAGTGGTAGGTGAGGAAAGGGAGGAGCGAGATGGGTGAAGGGGATACATGGAGAGGGAAATAGAGGAGGGAGGGAGGGGTGAACGGAGGATGGAGAAAGGGGGAAAAGAAGGAAGAGGGAAGACAGTAAAGGAGGATGGAAACAGAGGAAAATGGAGGATAGGGACAGGGAAGAGAGAGATGGGCTATGAGGATAGATAAAGGGATATATAGGGAGAGGGAGATGGAAAAAGAAGGGAAGAGAAAAAATGTGCATGGAAGAGAGAGAGAGAGAGAGAGAGAGAGAGAGAGAGAGAGAGAGAGAGAGAGAGAGAGAAGATGATGGGAGTTAGGGAAAGGGATGATGGACAGAGAAGGGACGAGCAATAGGATACATGTACATGTAGGTGGAAGGGAAGAGAGGGGAAGGGAGATTGGTAAATGGAATGGATAGTGAGGGGGAGGAAAAGGCAGATGAAAGAAGAAAAAGAGGAAGACAGACAGACAGACAAACAGACAGACAGGCAGAGTGAGAAGGGGAAAAGAAGGAGAGAAATATGAACAAAAGGAGAGAGAAAGGGCTCAGAATAAACAGCCATACAGACAGACAAAATTCAGTTAGGAAAAAAAGACATGCATAAATACAGGCAGAGAGTGAGATGGAAGAAAGTGAGATTTAAAATATGACAGAAAGAGGGAGAGGGTACAATGCATACAGGGAGTATGGGGGAGGAAGGATCATGCCACAAAATCCAGGTCTTGCTATGTCAAGTGCACGCTTTGATGGCTCGATAGGCTGATCATTAATGATTAAATGCTCATCTGGCTGGGAGGGATTCAATATTAAGGACCTTGCTCACCAAAACCAGCCCAATCCTAATTACTTCATACCTCTCTGCACGCATCCAGCCATTCAATACGCAGAGACAAACTGAACTTGGGTGTCCGCATCTCTAATTGAGATACCAAAATAGGCTGTGGGGGTGAATGAATAGGTGGACGAATGGGGGGAAAATGACCAATCTAAGCTGCGTTATGGTCATTACGAGAGATTGATCATGGATGTAGATGTATTATGAGGGGGAGGGGAAAATCTAGTTTGATTATAGGCTGCTATTAATTGGCACTTCACGTATAGTATGGAATTGGGGAAATGAATCGCGTGTTATTTCTTCCTGCAGATTATGATCCGCAATAATGAAATATTGAAAATATAAATTCTCTCTCTTTCTCTCTTTTTCTCTTTCTCTGTCTCTCACTGAACCTTCGTTACCACCATGCAGACATTTTATACCATCATCTCTTACTGCCATTTATCTTCGTCTTCTCTCTCTCTCTCTCTCTCTCTCTCTCTCTCTCTCTCTCTCTCTCTCTCTCTCTCTCTCTCTCTCTCTCTCTCTCTCTCTCTCTCTCCTCTCCCACTCTCTCTCTCTCTCTCTCTCTCTCTCTCTCTCTCTCTCTCTCTCTCTCTCTCACTCTTATCCTTCCTCCCTCCATCTATTTCTCTCTCATTCATATCTTGTAAGATACTCCCCACTGTCATATATTTGTGTTTTCAATAAAACACATATAAAGTGTATGTCTGTTTATATCTGCAATATCAACATACCTTCCACTATATCCTAGTAAAAATATTCCTTCATCAAAAACAGAGTGCAATTTATGACATCATACAGCACACAACATATCAGAGAGCTGTTCGCATGTGAAGTCACAAAATTAAAGCTTTAAAAAGTCATTAATCCTTTGACAGGTCTTTATCAACCTTCACTAATACATGTACGTTGCTTTCATATTTCTGCTTTTATTAAAACCAACTCAACTTCAGGGTGGACTATCCCTTCAAAGCTGGGGTAATGTTGAATCATCGGGTGCCATTGCTACATGTGTGGACAAGTACAGTAATACACACAAATCCCATTTAGCAACAGTTTCTCTGTCACATGAGGGTTGAACCTGCAAGTACCATTCATGTTCACCACCAGATATGTGATATATTTCATATCCTCAATTACGCTCCATGCACACCTTCACATTAGCCTAGGTACAAAGCATTTGATACGTCAGCTGTTGTCATGGTAGCATAATTAAAAGCTGATGAGGCATTAGCCTGAATTGGCTTCAACCTGGAGTACACAGCACCCTGTTCAGGCGCAAAATGAACAGCTTTAATCTGTGCTATGAGACGTGCCCCCTGAAAAGTACACAGGTGGACACGTTGTCTGACAGTTTGGGTCTGCTTGTATGCTTGTACACTACAGCTCAAAAGGAATTGGCATAGGAAAAGGAAAAGGGAAGAAAGGAAAGCAGCCGCAGTTTTAAACCGCAGTATTTCTTGTCTAATTCAGCATGAAACATGATGCTTTAGCCTTAAAAACCATCATGTTTCAAACTGAACTGGACAAAATATACCACAGTTTAAAACTGTGGCTCCTTTCCTTTCTTCCCTTTCCCTTTCCTTTCTTTCCTTTCCCTTTCCCTATGCCAATTCCTTTGAGCTGTAGTATATGCTTGTTCAGTC
The DNA here is from genome assembly GCA_963669155.1 of Arbacia lixula. Lineage (NCBI taxonomy): Eukaryota > Metazoa > Echinodermata > Echinoidea > Arbacioida > Arbaciidae > Arbacia > Arbacia lixula. Next base: position 3,414,501 of record OZ022597.1, read on the forward strand.
AAACCAGCCAAAAAAGACCCATCAAATTCAAATGTTTCTACAGATTCCCTCTGCCAGCCTTGTCATAAGAGAAAGTGTTTCTCTTCCTGCCTGTATGCATACAGTACAGCTCAAAGGAATTGGCATAGGGAAAGGGAAAGGAAAGAATATTTTGTCCAGTTCAGCAGGAAACATGCTGCTTTTAAGGCTAAAGCATCATGTTTCATGCTGGACTGGACAAAATATGCTGCAGTTTAAAACTGCGGCTCCTTCCCTTTCTTCCCTTTCCCTTTCCCCTATGCCAATTCCTTTGAGCTGTAGTGTATGCTTGTTCAGTCAAACCAGCCTAAAACAACCATCAAATTCAAATGTTTCTACAGATTCTCTCTGCCAGCCTTGTCATTTCTCTTCCTGCCTTGCATTTAATAATCGGGATGCAGTTTGCAGATGCTCGATGATGCTTTGTTGGGAACCCTGAGGCAAACTTAAGGATTGCCATCGGTAACTTTTAAGACGTATGCAATTCTTACGTAACATCACATCGACAATCATGACCCATTTTCTGTCCGATATACCTTGTGCACAGAGATCATAACTAACTGTATGTGAATATTTTAACATTTACTATTAGGTATTCTCAACATCATTTCACATGTATTGTCTCGGGGTTGCCAAGGCAATGCAAGACAGCTATATTGTTGAACTAATTTACACCAACCATCGCTAGATCTTTGCATTGACTTTCTTGGATTACAGATATACACATGTATTACATACGTATGAAAGAAGAGAGAAGAAAGGAAAAACAATGAAAAAAAGTAAACAAAATAGCTTTGCATTTGATGTCAAAATGATACTCCATAAGATCTCATCTTGTGCAGTTGGCGTCTCTCTCATCTCACCTAGCACCAAACATATGGACAAAGACACAACTATTTTTTTGGATTATATATTTGGAAGGAGATTGCTTTCATGTCCTGAAATTCAAATTCAATTTAAATGTTACAAAATACAAATAAGTATCTGACTCTTTGCATGTATACAAGCAATAAAAAGTGGCCTTACATTTGTTAAACCGGCAAGCTGTACAGTCGGTTACTCTCTGGTGTGTACATGTACATCTGAAGTCAATAATGAAATAACAATTCTTGAAATATGAATGGGAAGTAAGAACAACATTAATTACCACGAAAGGTCTCGTGCCAGAGAAAAGATAGATGGACAAAGAAAGAACTCTGCATCCTTTCTTGGAAGGCACTAGGAAGGAAATGGCTTTTATAGATGTACATGTATTCAATTCAGTTCAAATTCAAGTCAAATGGTACACTGTTTAAAATATGAATGGTTAATAACACAGAGAATTGTGTAGAGATGCTGAACATATGTAATCACATTCAAACATGGTCTCACCTTAGACTGGACTGGTGGACGAAAACTGGACTCTGCACCCGGGCGTTGACCTTCTTGGAGCCGAGCGAGGCGGACCGGTTGAGGATTGGCCGCTTCTGCTCCTGGGTGGAGTTCCGGAAGCCCCCGTCGCCATCGTCGTCGTCGTCATAGTCAGGCTTGGAGCCCCCGAAGCAGTAGCACATGCCACAGAGGAGAGTGGCCAAGGCGAGGACCACGAGGGAGGCAGACGATGTGAGGACTAGTAGGATCTGGTGGAGAGCTGCATGGAAGAGCAACAACCACAATTTACAGTTATTTATAAGTATCACGAAGCCTGCTTCGAAAAAAGTGACATTCTTTGACTAAAGTTTGTTCAAAGTTAATATACTGTACTGGGAAGACAAAAGGCCTTCAAAAGGGTGATCACAAGCAATCTTCTTACCAATGGTCTTAAATTCAAATATTGTCCATTTTAGAAACTTGCTAAAAGTTATTTGCCCTCAAATGATCCACACTTGTTATTAGTGATTAAATTACATTTGGAGGATCTCTGATTTAATCACTAGTTACTCCAAATGTGGATAATTTGAGGGCAAATAACTTTCAGCAAGTTTCTAAAATGGACAATATATGAATTTAAGACCATTGGCAAGAAGATTGCTCACGATCCTGTTGGAAAGCGTTTTGCCTTCCCAATACAGTATATTCCTTTTAACATCTAGTACAAATGGAACAAAAGTCTCTAAATATGCCAGATGGTGGAGGCTTGGTACCAAAATGAGGGAGAAACTGGAATCCAGAAAAAAAAAATCAATCCTAAATGATTTCGTTAAGATTACATTTATTTCTGCTAAGCCTGGTACAGGTGCATTGTAAGCTTTTGCTTTAAGGCAAGTTAACAAAAATTGGATCACTATAAAATTGTGTAAGAATCCAGGTAATCAATATAGTCCTCCAGGATGTATTCGTAACAAATAACCCTTTACTCATAATAAGATTTCCTGGCTTCATGACCACCCCCACCCCCCTTCCTCCAATTATAGAACTGGAAATTGACATTAGAAAAAATACAACTTTGTAAAATTGAAGAAAATGCTGAAAAAGAACTTCCCACCCAATAATAGAGCTTGAAAAATGACATTAAGTGGTATTATAGATTTTGAGGAGGTTCTTATAGCCTACACACCGGAGAGCGCTGTTCGCACTGCAGTGCGTGTGTTCACTGCCTCCTGCCCGACGCATTGCGCATTGACAGGAGCAATACGATTAAGAATGTAACTAAAGTCCCTGTATTTCAAACTTAAATAAGGTTTTTCACTTTTCCTGAAAAGATTTGTGAAGCTCTCTGACTGTGTGATTTTATAGAGCATATTATCAAATGGGTATCGTCATTCTCTGCAATCTAATTGGTTAATTACCAATAATTGCTGTGCATTTTTTTTACTGGCAGCATGCGATATCAATACGATATCGCGATGTTGTTTACACCAATGGCGGCACCCACGAATCTGGAGAAGCTTCGATAAAGTTGGGTGAAGAATTGAAACAATTTTTGGACGATTCAGACGCTATCAGTAAGTACAAATTCACCCTAAAACATCAAACATTTATTTTCTACATTTAAATGCTCTGCAGAAGTGAAACACGTAAATTTGGAAGATATTTCTAACGGAGAAGTGGACAAACTCATGACTGAATTCTACGCTGTCGCAGCACTATGCGAGACGGTGCTGCGGTGAGTTGCCCACTAATGTGCGTTACGAATACACCGTTTGGGCACTCGATGCCACTCTAGACAATCGCAGTAAATTGCAGGAAATCTGTCTTTCCTGATATGAATGTATACGTCTTATTAGAGGTTGTATCAAAATATAGCGTGATGAACACAGGGCACCACCACCACTGCCTCGCAGTCAAGCACCATTAACAACAGTGCAACAAGCACTGCGCAGCCACAGCGTGCGCAACGACAAGTTGCATTTTCATTGTCATCAGAGAGTAAGACAGTGTGTACTACCAGTCATAACTTCAATTTTCACAACTACATAGTACACATCAACTACCATAACAACTAGATCTAGTCTAGACAACAATGTCTGGACTTGTAAATGTTTTAAACAGTTTAGACTTTCAAATCAAATGATGATGTGTGTGTACATTGCATTTGTGACAATTGAACTACATTTACAAACTTGTAGACAGTAGATCCCGTTTATAGACGCATTCACCTACATGTACATGTACAGACTAGTGTACAGTACAAGTTCCAATGGGGATCAGCATATTCTAACAAAAGGTACATGTAAGTGTAGTGTTGAATTACATCAAAATTTCATAATTTCATCAATTTCATATATTGTTAAAATCATTTTTTTATTCAATCATGCGTTGGTAATTCTGACCATGCATCGGTAATTACTGACGCATGGCCAGCCATGGGCCTAAAAATTGTATTTTTTTTTGTCATGACAACGACTAGTGAGCATCCAAAAATCTTATTACACAGGGGCTCTCATGGTATTGGTGGAGGTTCTTTGTTGCATCACGGAGGCTACTCACTCTCAACTCCTGTCTAATTTTGTCACCGGTGCAGATAAACATCTCCAGCCTGCACATGTGGAGCACCTGAGCAGACTGCCTCCCACATCATTGAACAGTGCCCCACCCTTTGCCCACCTGGCCACCCAAACCCAGACCTTAACAACTTGGACCCCGAAACAACTAAGTGGCTGCGGAACTTGAGTGATGTTGCATAGAAGCTTCGCTGACTCATACGCAAGAAGAAGAAGATCACATGAAGCACTTCGCCCTCCACATCCATACTTTTCATACAAACATAGCCTAGCTTCCAGGCTGTAGGGCATTTTCAGTCCAAACTAAAATATTCAATAACCAGGTCTGGCTGCAGTAGACTAATCATTCTCAATTTCTTCTCTGGCTCGCTGAGACCTGGAAAATGGAAAATGCCTACAAACTCTATTCTTCATTTGGATTAAAAATATCCAAGAGCCTGGAACCCACACTATACAGACATTGTGGCGATGGGTCAGGAATGAAGAAAGAATAACCCATCACACATTATTTAAACACTTAAAAGCGTAATTACTAACGTTATTATCCATTTTTGTCTGCACTGCTGGAGCAACATCAGATGCAAACTATACGACCAAGGTTACTGCAACATTAATTGGCACTGTCCACCTGGGCCTTTATCTACGAAAAGCAAAACCTTGGAGAAATTATCACCGTGATTCTCTCGTAGAATTTAAATGTGTACAAGGCTAAGGTTTTTGTGTTTTTTTGCTATTTACTAGTACTTCATTCACTTAATATGTGTTCAGCCATTAGTGAAACATGCATAGTATTTATCACCACTTGTTGTAAAATGTTAAAAGGGGGATTTAACCATGATGATGAGCAGAATTTATAAATCTTGCTTTTTTCCACTCATACATACTGTATGGGCAATTAACTCTTTGTATACTTTGAGTGGATTTTTTTTCTCCAACGAGAATGTGCTTCATGTGGATAATCTCTCACAGATCCAAACTTGTCCAAAAGTGAAAATCTCATTAAATATTCCAAGGATTATTACAAGAAAATTAATCAGTGAATTATCCCAAAAACCTTTCTCTAAAAAAAATTGACATCCCTTTGACTTCACGATGTGTCAATTTAAGCTTGATTTGAGGTGAAACTGATTTTAAATCATTTTTCAAAAAGTGCCATTTTTTTTAACAGCCAGTATCCCTCTTCTCAAATAAATAAGGAATTCTATATGATCACTTAAAGACAGCCCGTCCCTTTTTCAGATCATCACAAAACCATCGAAACATTGGCAAAACATAGAGAAGTGTTAGCAAGCTGTATATTCATAAATGATACGTAGTGTAAAATTCAAATAATGCGCGTAAAGAACGTCTGATTAATAGTCTTTACCTCAGGCTCTTAGCAGTTTGTGTTGAAATATCTGCATATTGATTAAACTGTTTCTTAAATTATAAAAAGCATTATGAAAAAAAAAATGTTCTATAGAAGGAATCATCTCCAAAGTTTGGTAATTACTCATAAAATTAGGATTTCACATATGCATAATAACCACATAGATACTGTAACAAAGGCTAATACTTTTTTCGTAGTACGAAAAAAGTCGGTTTGAAATTTAACGGCTGAAATTTTTACATATACAGAAAGCTTCAACATGCTATATTCTTAGAAATGATCTTGAATCACACTTTCGTCAATTTACGATCGTGATAGACGATTTCAAATTTTAAGCTTGCAAAAGGGACGGACAATCTTTAAAACTACCATAGGTCCAGTAGTATCCTTGTTTCTTTATCAGCGTCAAGACAAGATAATCCCTGTTGATAAAAAAATTATGTAATATATGAGAAGTTAATTACTTGTATAACTTTTCTCAAAAGAGTTTGGCATCCTTTATGACCACTTCAAACTACATGTAGGTCCAGTAGTATCCACATTTCTATTATACTTTATAAAATAAAAAATTGTACAAAAACAAGATAATCCCAAATGATGACAAAATTAGGTACTACATATGAAGAGAAGTGTAGAATAAGGTTACATCGATTTGAACTAGGTCTGCCTCCAGAATTTGGAGGTACATGTACAACTAATACAATCATCCTTTAAAATCTCATGAATTAGTTTTTTATATTAATCTTACTGCTACCCTCCATTTAGAGTATTATAGGATAATAGATCAGCCTACTTCACCAGATATCTCTCGTTTGGAATGGAATAATTGCTCTCGTTTGCAGGGCTCCAGCTATAATTCACTCAGTTGGTGCATATGAACACCAATTTCTTTTTAGCATTGTGAATTTGTGTGCAAAGAACATTGCTCAGCCATTTCTGAGGCAAACGAGTCTTCTTCATTACATGGAAATTTCTTGTGAGAATTGTGTAATAACAATGAGTAATAAAAATCGGTTTTAAATAGCACTTACGGCACATAATGCGCTTGATTATTACCCTGGCTTTATTTAGTCAAGCAGCCACATTCAGCACTAGAAGCTAGTTGATTTAGTTACATCAGGAGTAAATCCTACCAGGTATCCTTTTACTACACCTGGGTTTAGAGGAATGAGCAAAACACCTTGTCCAAGGGTGTATGCACCGGGCTGGGCTTGACACTAGGATCTCTCTGCAAGAGTCAAGGGCTCTAACTACCAGAGCCATCTATAAACAGAGTTTGGCCAACTCGGTTTCATTAGGTCACAACATGGCGCGTGTTGCTTTGTTGGGCAAGCGAATAAAACAAGAATATGTGCCATGTTGTAACCGAAGGAACCCGAGTTGGCCAAACTCTATATGTACCACAGTGTCCTCATTGGTAGCATCCATTTTAATAGACCAAAGTCCCATACAGCTGAGCTCTAATGCCACATATTATCATTTTAGGGCACTGCGCTTGGCAGCAGTCTATGGCGATCCTTTCAGCCCCACACTCAAAGCTTTGATAGTCGCGATCGCGCACACGTGCCATATGTACATGTGCAGGTCAACAGGCCTTTCGCAAAGCCCATATGTACCTCAACTCCCCATCAATACAGACGCTTGTGTACTTTTAAGAGACAGAGAATGAGGAGGCAGAGAAAGGGAGAGAAAGAAGTTTAAAGCGGAGATGAAAAAGGAGAAACAAAAGAAGAATCAGGAAAGATAACAACTGCAGTTGGCAAAATCGGCTTTCAGTAAGAGCAAGTGATCATGATTAGTTTTCAATTCAACTGTTCTCAAGATTTTCCTCAATCACTCACTTATCTCCTCCTCTCTCTAATATTTCATGCTAAACCATCAATGACGCTTTCTTTCCCTGCAAAGAAAAGGATGAAAGGAAAATTGCTGATACCTTTTATCTCCCCTCCAGCATTTAAACCCACGAGATACTTGTTCTTCTTGTCTCCTGATCTACTAATCACTAATATTAAATTCGCTTCGCACCCCAAGGAATCAAATCGCAAGAAATGTGCATGGCATCGTCTGCTACAGGTTGCTATGGTTACGGTATCTAGATCCATTATGGCAGCTTAAGGCAATCCTTGAGCTTACTGAGCCCAGCCTAGTCTCGCTGAAAATCCTTCCATGAAATGTAAATTGTTTACTTGTATATCGAGCCCCACAAGTTGGGGGGTTCTGCTGGACGCACAGAGGAACCTGAAAACCGGTGTTAGTGTCGCAGGAGGAATTGGAGTCATTCTTGCAGCCGCTCTGTCTAGGAGGCAAAGACTTCAAGGAGTTTGACTTTGAAACATGATCCCTTCTGCAGACGCTTCAACCACATATCATTTTGAATGGAAAGCCACCCGCAAGTTAACCTTCAATCATGCAGAAACATTCAAACAAAAACATATTTTAGTGAAGGTTTGAGGAAAATCTGTCAAAGGATAAGAAAATTATGACTATTTATAATATCAATTCTGTGACTTCAGTTGCAAGTTGCTCTCCGATATGTTGTGCGCTATATGATTCCATTAATAGCTCATTGTCTGTTTTTTAAGAAGGAATAAATCTTTTTCATAGAGGTATGTAAGTAAAAAAACATGTGTCTAATGATATATAAAAACACAGATAAAATGGTACAATAAAATTAGTACAACAAATGGGTGGGCAACTTGCAAAAACTTTATAAGATAGTAGTTGTCTTATCCTTTCTTCACTTATGTTTCTTTTATGTTTCTTTTACGTTTCCGCTTTTCTTTAAACCAACCTAGCTTTAGGGTGGACTTTTCCTTTAAGGGTACATTTCAACATTTTTAATGTAGCTGATACACAGAGAGTCTAGCCACTCTGTTGAGGGATTCGCCTTTATGGATTCTACCCCTAATCTGTCTCTCGTCATCTTACCATTCTCCTTCTTCTCACCCTCCTCCTCCTCCTCCTCTACACCCTCTCCCGAATATTATGCAAATAATCAACGTTGGTGAAGGTGATAGGATGAACTATCACTTCCGAAGCGATCTGGATGTAGCAGCTGAGGAAAGATAGCATATCCATTCAGATCGGCAAGGAAGTGATAGTTCGTCTCATTGCCTGAAACCATAAGTTGATTATTTGCTGTATAGTCCACATCTGAAACCAACTATCTTTGCTAAAAATAGCAATTTGACATGCAAAAGTAATATTTACTTCTCTACCTAACCCCGAGCCACTGTCATGGGGAACACGCGAATAGAACGTGCGTTAGGACTCGTGATAGGACGCGTTAGTAGGTCAATTGATAGTCCAAGTGTAACACACTTTTATTTTGCGCGTACTCAACATATTGATAATGCATTAGGACTGTGAGGAGTGAAGAGATCAGCGAAACCAAAAAGTACTATCACCTAGAGTGTAACGAACTTTTCTACTCAGGTGATCAGATGGGAAAAACTATGCTTTATCACGTGATCTACTCTTGACCAATCATATAGCAACATTCTTAGTATGTGGAATATAATCACAAATATACACAAATCCCATAGAGTTACATGTACATGTGTCTACCACACCTAGGGTCAAATGGACCATGCAACATTAAGATAAATTCAGAATACTGATAACTGTTACTTAATAGTATATTGTATCTTTCTAGCACATACACTGTACACACAAATTATGATTGTGCATCTTTTTGGCAGTTTTATGCATGGTACTACGCCCAAAATGTAAGCACACCTGGACTGGAAAATAAGAATAAATACAGTTCATGAAAATAATACAATACTGATTAGTCATTGCTTGTAAAGCACAGCTGAGTGTTTCCATGGTTACCATGCACTTAAATTATTACTTGTGAAACTAATTTGGTAATGAATGAGAGAACTGCATCAGAAATCAAGAAAAAATGACCTTCAAATGTTTTTAAAAATCCATCTTTTACTTATATTTATAGGACACACAAATGCTCTTTGATCGGACTCTTCATGTGGGTGTGGACGTACGTGTATGCTTACACGGTTAATTTTGCGTAACAGGAAAACAATGATCGCTATCTAACGCGATCAATGTTCCTCCCAGGGATAATTCATGCTAACAAAAATAGACGAGCAGGAAATCAATTATGCCAATAAACCAAGGTGAAATTATAACAAGCTCTACCATCACACAGCGGGATTTAATTACAGACCAGCGAGATTTAAGTCCTTATGACCCACCAGTGGAGCTGACACACATAGATCCTGTACATCAGCTTTCAGTCTAACAATGAAAGGGTTAAATGCACGGAGACAGGAGTATGGGGCTTCAGAGAAGATAGAGTCTCGCAGCTTATTGAACAATTATATGTGTTTACTGCTGGTAATGATCTAATAACTGTATTAACCAGTTGGACGAGGAAACAACATTATTTTGCGGGCCCTACTTTTCAGCCATGCTATTATACGCCACACTCAGTATACAAGCTAAATCGTGCACAATTCTCTAAAGGTACAATCAAATCATAGGACTAATGCAGAAATATTAGTAGACTGTCGATTGAATCACAAAAATTGAAGTGATACCAAGATGGGTATTAGATTTACATGTGGGTCTGTCTACGGTACAGGGATATTTTTTGGCACAACTGAATCATTTGAAATTATGACCACCTTACACCACCAAAATATGACAGAGTGTTGAATTAATTTCCTTCAAAATAACATCAGCTAAAATCCTGCTGTGAATATTCATTATTATATATTACTAAACTAAGCCTGTACATATTTGCCATATCACAGTGGTAACGAGACAGGGGAGTATATTTCAAACTCGTCTGTCCCGTTACCAACATGCTGTGGCAAAATTGTACAGGGCAAATTATCTGAAGGGTACAAAACCTTGTAAAGTGCACATCAATACATTTCTTTGATATTTCATTATTATTATTGGCTATTTTTTTTTTAAAGAGATCAAAAAAAATAAATGGAGTTTAAGAGATTTATACAATTGTTACAGTAAATGTACCAGAAGTGTACCAATTACTGTAGACAGGCCCATGTACATGTCGCCCCCTCTTTTGTCCCCAGGGATGCATGTGGATAGTGAGTGTTCATGTCTCTAATGTCTGCAAGGTTTTGAGTGCAGTGTGTATTGATGGCCTCATTAATGAGGTGAAACAGCAATTAAGAGGGATCAAAAACACTGCCTCCCACGCATAACAATAGTGTACACTCTAGCTTCACTTCAAGGCCTTTAAACATTAATTCACACTTACAGAAGTTTAAAGACATCTTAAAGAGTCTGGTACCCACAAACTACCCACCCATTCATTCTCCTCTTTTCTCCCTCTGTCAAGCTGGAGAATTAACACATGAGAATGATTAGTCTACTGCAGCCAGACCTGTTTATTGAATATTGTAGCTTTCGTTAAAAATGCCCAACAGTCTAGTAACCAGGCTAATGAACTACAAGCCAGGTCAATGCACTGTTGTATTTTTTGATGAACTTACATGTACAAGTACAATGTACAGGTGTAGATTTTAGTACACAACATATGCATGGATATTCATAAAGCAAATATGACTATGTACAAAATAATTCCATAAATTACTTTTTTCTGTTTTTGACGACAGAATGATTTTTCTTTCATACAGGTGTGTAAAAACATTTCTTATGATGTATAAATTGCACAGGTACTGTGTACATGTAAAAGGATGCATATTTTTTTTGGAAAATGCACATTTTCGAAAAATATTATCCACAACCTTCACTAATATGTTTCTTTCATGTTTCTGCTTTTGTTAAAGCCAACTTAATTTCAGGGTGAACTAGCCCTTTAAAACCAACTTAATTTCAGGGTGGACCATCCCTTTAAAACCGACTTAATTCCAGGGTGGATCATCCCTTTAAAACCAACTTCATTTCAGGATGCACCATCCCTTTATTAGATGAAAGCAACTAATTCCCTTATAATCCCATGCTGTACATGAACCCAGATAAAAGACAAGTCTGAAGGGCAGACTAGGTGAATTACCACTTACCATATTGCTCCTGGGCACCATTCATCACAAACCAAATGTGGTGGCACTTAACCTCGCTACCAGACTCTCAGATATTATAACGAAACTCAAAACAGAAACAGGGATGGCGCAATAGACTAATCACTTATTTTTTCTTTGCCTGGCGTGACCGGAAGAAGGGAAGAAAGGGATACTGTCTACATATAGTCTTGTGATTGTTAGACGCTATTAACCAGTTTGGATATTTCTTCAACAGCCTGGATGAAAAACTAATGACAAACCAGAGGGTTCACTGCTCTATCTCTGTCTAGGGTTGCATTCATGTGACACTTTTTTGCCCTAGAATCATGATTCAAAATACGTTTCTGCAGAATCATGATTACGTTCAGACGAAATTGAATATAAACGTGATTTAAAACACAAACATGAAACGCAGATGATGAGGCTTTTCTGCAGAATCACGTTTGAAAAAGGTTGCTTGAATGCAACCGTGATTCAAATCATGATTCTATGGCGTCATTTCGGCCTATTTCCGGTGCTAGTCAAGCAGCCCACGTAGAAGTCAGAAAACGCGCGCGTAGTAGCTGACCTATACTTCCTGGGTCAAACTGCGCACTGCGATGCGCACTGGATCGGCCCGAATCCGAGTAGAAACGTGACTGGAGAGAAGGTCATCTGATTCTGTCGTTATCGTGATTCATGTTTGCGTTTTGAATCATGATTCAAATCATGATTCTGGCAATGGTCGCATGAACGCAACCCATGCCCAGTTTCACCATGCTTCACTCCGCTGCAAAGGGGGAAAAAATAGTTGTGATCACACTTAAACTAAAAGAAAATTCAGGAAGATTTACACTACAGTTCATTTCTTCCTTTGAAGTAGTGTGTGCACAAGATAAATGTAGCTTTATGTAGAGTGTACATGTAGGGAGCCCCCACCTTGGGAAAGCTGAAAAAGGAATTGAGAATGAGTATTCTACTGCAGCCAGACCTGTTTAATGAATATTGTAGTTTGATTGAAAATACCCAAACAGCATGGAAGCAAGGCTAGTCTCATCAAAAAAATGCCTCAAAATTATGTCTTTATGCTACAATCACACTCTAAAACAATTATTACAGGCCGTACAGTAAGTGCCTGCAAAGCTGCAACCTAGTGTTTTTTGTGGAAATGCCTGCACCACGTGTTGCCTACAGAGACGATTGGGCTTTCTTGCAGTCTGGTGTTTGTGGAGACCCGACAAGGTTCCTCAGAGAATTGTGGCTTTTGACAGGAGCAGGAGTGGCATTGACAAAGCAGTTAGCTGCCAATTTACACCACTTAGAATTCTGCCTTGGAGACCTACACGGACAAAATGTCAGTGAAAGAAAAGCATTGGTGGCTAATAAGCCACTACATACTGCATTACCATTCAGTTCTTTGCATTTTTTTTTTTAGTTATCCTTTCCCACCTCCTTTGTTAATATTTGATTACCTGCCTCCTTCTCATTATCTTCTTCTTATTATTTGTGTTTCTCTTTCTCTCTCAATCTTGCTTTATTTCTCCTCTTCTTGCATCTACCTCCATGTACATCTAAAGCTTTTCCATAATTCCATTTCTCTGATCCAATTTCTTTTCCTGACGTGTCTCCTTTTTTGCCTTCTCCTCCACTTATGTGTTCTTTTCTTTGTCTTTTCCTAATTACCTTTGTTTTTCTCTTCTATATTTGCTTTCCTTCCTCATCCTTTTCTTTGTCTTCTTTCTCTTCATTCTATATTTCATCTGCCCCATCCTCCTTCTCACCATCATCTTCCTTATCATCTTTCTTGTCTTCTTTTTTTCCTTTTCTTCTGCTTCTCTTAACTTCTTGTTCTTTAGCCTCGTTTCAAGCTGTTGGCCATTTCTGAAGCAAACTACTCAGTAAACAGTCTCGGCATAGTATTTCAATTAAAACAATGGAAAGGGGCGTATCATTTTGAATTTTCAATGGACATAATGCACTCATACGGAATGTGTCTCAAAAAAAAGTATACACTTTTGAAATAGCTGCCAAATAAAAATAGCAGATTCTGGGGAGAATGATTTACATGTATGGATAGCTTACGGTCTCAACTTTCATCTGACACCAAAACGTCCAAAAATAATTCTTGCTTGAATGAGCACTACTCACTTCTGTAAAGGGTATGAAAATTGGGTTGCACAGGAATTAGCCTTCCAATTTTGTGAGAGGTTGAGTATTGAATATTCAATTAAATATTCAATTCAATATTCATTGTTCAAATTATACATTTTGTTGAAAAAGAAAAGAACGTCTCAGCCACTTGCTGCCTATCCTTCAGGTTATCCACTGACCTTATGAAAAATTGCCGGCATCTTTGACATTCTTTTTTTTCCTGACCACCCATAATTGAATATTCAAGTGAATATTCCATATTCAACCTCTCGCAAAATTGGAAGGCTAATTCCTGGGCAACCTAATTTTCATACCATTTACAAAAGTGAGAAGCGCTCATCCAAGCATGAATCATTTTCAGAGGTTTTTGTGTCATATGAAAGTTGAGTCCATAAGCTATCCATACATATAATCTTTTTTTCCCCAGAATCATATATTTTTTATTTGGCCACCATTTCAAAAGTTAATAGTTTTTTTTAGACATACGGTATAGATCATCTGGCACAGTTAGAAGTACCTGTAAGCCTGAGAGTAAGGCTAGCTCTCCTCTCTTCCTATATTTTTCATGTTCCCCGATGGAGTGGGGCTCTACCCCATGCGCTCTGTGGTGCTCAATTATGGATGAGACTTCACAGGTTTTTGGCTTGGACACTCACAGTGCGTTACAGAAATACGTCTTCTGGCAATCAAGCATGCCTGTCTGTGCACACCTAGCTTACAGACACAAACCAGGGCAAAAGAAGACAAATCATTTGCAGGGCAAAGGTAGCCCGTCCCTTTTGCAGACCTAATTGTGAAAGTTCCCTGACTTTGTCATCATTTAGAGAGAGTGGCTATATAACCTTTCTGTGGAATCGACTAAGCTTCATATTCGGTTTTGTGGAAATAATTTTCGATAATTCATCAAGCTTTCTTTTTTGTACCACAAAAATAATCGTAATTTCAAGAAGTCAACGGTCGGCAATCAAGTTGGAATCAAATCTCAATGTTTGATTATAATTTATTCTACGGGAGTCATAGTACCTCTGACCTTAAAATTCCAATACACAGAAAACCCTTAAACTTGTCCAGGTCTAGATTCCCTTTGAAAAAAGTTAGTGTGAAGCCCAGAGTAGAGATAATACAGCTGACTCACTGTGCACACATTGTTTATTTGAAGATGATGTACTGTTTGCCAGGCTTTGTTCTCTCCAGACTGTACTGCAGGCAGTTCTGGGCATACCATGTAACTTTAAACAGGGAGGTGTTACGAAGGAGTAGAAACTCGAGCATAATATATTCAAACATCTGTATGGGTTCTAAAGCGTGCTCATGAATGCCAAAAGCATTCCATAATCATGACAATGCTTTGATGTTCCATGTGCCGTGCCGACATTTAGCTGATGTCAACTTGAAAAGAAATTTCTTTAATTTCCCATTTGTCTGTAGACGTTTTGTTTTTGACAAATTTGTTTGCAAACTTTAAGGAAGTTAACGGCAGATAATGACAGATCCTTTACTCTGCTTTTGTTTCGAAAAGTATTGAGGAATCATTAAAAATCGGACATATAAGCTATTTTTATTACTTACAAAATTGGCCAATTTCTTCACTTTCCGACAACTTGTGCATCTGGGGGATTCAACCACTCTCAAAATGATATATTAAGCTGTGTATTATCATTAACGGCGTTTGTGTGTGTTTGCGTGAAACAGAGATATTTCACTTGAAAAACTTGTTTATTTGTGTTTGCTGATACCTGTTATGCTCATGGAAGTATTAACAGAACGGGACAAGCGAAATGAGACTGTAAATTTCTTTTGTCCTCTCCGAGAAGCCGTTGCCACACAATCATATTCATAATTGTTCAAACACCTGAACAGCACCTGTTGAGAACACATAACTTTTCAGCGGCTTGGCACATGGGTTCAAAGGAAGAAAGTTGCTTCATATCCTTCCATAACACATCCCTGCTTTAAAAAAAGCTCGCTCACAAACACAGCACAATAGACAGCATGCCAATTCTGTTTGCACAGCTAGGACAATCTCACTTTCTAGTCCCAAGACGAGACAATGTATTGAGACGGTCGTAGAAGACTCCTCACTTCCTTCTTCAAGGTCCACAACAAAACAGGAATACTTGCAGACAAGTGAAATTGATGATGCAAGATCAAGTGATATCAGAATTTCAAGCACCAATACAAAGGCAGAAAAAAAATCATTTAGGAAACAAAATCAATTCTCTAGAACTTTGTCATGAACTGTACAAAAATGGAACTCAACAGGAACAGAGAATTCAAATAGAGCAGACCGTTCTTCCTCAGCCTTTTTTTTTGTTTTTTTCTACTCTTCTTCATACGTTGTACGTGTGTGTGTATTGTACATGTAGAAACAGGAGTGAACCTGTATAAACCTAAACATCAGAGGCCATATCCATGAAACCTTACTAAACCTAGCTCATTGCTAAAATGCATTCAGGTTCATGCATTTTAGGAACTAACTAGGCTAGAAAGATTTCATGTATATGGCCCCAGATTTTTTTTTTTTTTTTTGAGAAAACTTAATACCTTAACCAAAAAATGTATAGAGTGTAATCATGTAATATTAATTATAATTTAATACACATTTATAGACATGCTACATCATATTGTATGTAGTAATTAAGTCAGGCTCAAGAGTATTTGCATATGGTTAAGTATGCTATTCAACAAATATTTACTCAAATTCACTTATTGATCTGTCTAGTCTGGCCTCAAGCCTGTTACACATTTCAAATTCAAAGCATCACATTTGCATGTGTACACTACCCCTGGGTCAACCACGATTTTATGTACATTTTAAGTGTGCAATTCTTCTTTTCTCTCTGAGGAGAAAAATTTGACAATGCCTAGTCTACTTCAACCAGACTCATATATTTCGTCTACATAGAGGGTACTATACCATATCTAATAAGAAATGTTGCAAGTAGCCTGGAAGCCAGACTATTTGGTTCAACACAGCACAGGAAACACACATGTTCTTTCCGATTCAAAATGCTTGAATCACAATCCAAACAGAAAATCTTGAGGTTGAACAAACACAGAGAGATTTTACAAATCAAACAACAACCTTTGCCCAAATTCCTCAAACATATGAGAGAGACCACTCCTTAATCCATCCAAGTAAGCTGTACACACTTGGATAGTTTACATTCATGCTTTATAAGTTCGAATGATAACATACATTACAATGGGTATTTGGGATAATGCACAGGGCACATGAGATGCATGAAGGAAATTTAAATAATCCCATTTGAATCACCAACTGCTTGAGCACTTCACGTACAATGTATTCAAACTCTTCTACAAATATGATGCATTGCATACTTGTAGTCAATGATTAGCTCCCTTCCCTAGACAGAGGGTGTGGGTGTGTGCATTCAATAAACAACATGACTGTGTACATGTATGATCAGACAATTCTCTCCATTTTAAAGGGTTACAGTAGTTCACCCTCAAATTCAGTTGGTTTCCATTAAAGGGAAGACAAAAAAACCGTTTAAAGGTAATCATGAGCAATCTTCTTGCGAATGGTCTTAAATTCATGTATTGTCCATTTTAATAACTTGCTGAAAGTTATTTGCCCTCAAATGATCTACATTTGGAGTAATGAGTGATTAAATCACAAATCCTCAAAATGTTTGGCCCGAACATTTTGAGGATTTAATCATTAATTATTAATTACTCCATATGTGGATCATTTGAGGTCAAATAACTTTCAGCAAGCTTCTAAAATAGACAATACATGAATTTAAGACCATTGGCAAGAAGATTGCTCATGATTACCATTTGAAGGCTTCTTTGTCTTCCCAGTACAGTATATATGCCCTTTAATGAGTGAACTGAATTTGAGGGTAAACTACTGTATCCCTTTAAAATGAAGAGAATTTTCTGATCATAAAGCAGAACTAGGAAAGAAACATAGATAGAGAAGGTTTGACAAAAATCTGCCCCAGATATGAAAACTATGATCTTTGGAAATTTCAATTTCAATTCACATGCTCTCTCATATGTTGTGTGCTGTATTCTTTTTGATTTTTTTTCTTCATAGAGGTATGTATGTAAAAATGTGCTTCTAACATATCCTTTTGAGAAAATGGACATTTTCAAAAAAGCTTTTTAAAAGCTCATAACTTTCTTATCCTTTAACGAATTTGCGCCAAACCTTAACTAATAAGTTTCTTTCATGTTTCTGCTTTTATTGAAACCAAGTTTATTTCAGGATGAACTATACCTTTAAATCCATTGTGATGTGTTGCTGCCAGTGTAAATAGCTATTGAAATACAACACAGACATGCCCCCAGCTTGGCCACTTGGGCGTGAGATCCAGGTGGCCAAATTTATAGATTTTCAGGTGGCCACTATGTTTATTTGTATCCTACAATTCTATGCATGAAGGATTTTTTTAGGTGGCCAGGCGTGCCATTGATTTGAGAATTTGAGATGGCCCTACACCATTTTTAGGATAAAGCATCGTGTTTCATGCTGAACTGGACAAAATATACCACGGTTAAAAATTGCTCTCCTTCCCTTTCTTCCCTTTCCCTTTCCCTATGCCAATTCCTTTGAGCTGTACTGTACATGTATGTACCTTTGTCACACTAGGACCTATATACAGTATTTCATGAGCCTAAAGTGCTGAAATTCAATCAATTTCATGACCTGGTAATACCATGGTCACAACCAGTGATGCACCTCTTTGTGTCTGGTCTGCGTAGGATTTTGAGGAAAATCTTTCCATTAGTCACAGGGAGGTGCGCATAATGAAGGGCATGACGGCATGCAGGAGGACCATTGTCACTGTCACTGTCATTAAAACAATAACATACATTGTATGCACATGCACTGGCCCTCTTGGCTCTTGCACAACTCAGCAAACACTTTTCCAATCCTGATGAAAGCCGATTCTAACGGTGTTGGCTTTCGTAAGGATCAGAGGACCGATCCCTGACTTGTGTGATAGCAAGGCACTCAAATCTTTTTGTAATAATTCCTTGCCTTGATCCTCAAATCAGCTGAGAATTGGACCTGTGGTCAAGGTACAACGGTTCTGCTATATATGCCTGGTTACAGATCCAGTATTCATTAGCGCTTGGACGAAAGGAAGCAATCTAGGTTATTGGTACTCTTAGATTGTACCCAGCATTCCCTACATACAGGCAAAATCTGGACAAGAAATATACATCTTGCTGCGAGATATTCAATCTTATATGATGTGGTGTTGCACTGATGCCAATGCACGTGACAGACACATTTTGCTGATTTACAAGAAAGTCTCTTTTGTTAGTTGCTTCCTTTTGTCAGAGTAGGACAGACTACTTTTACCCTTGCTTTTAAGGACAGGGTGGCCCATTTGCAAAAGTCATGACCTGCAGGAATCAGTAGCATACTCTAATGCCAATGTGTATGAAATCCTATAGTCATATCTTCACAAACCTCTTCAGAAGAAGTGGAAAGCTTTCCTTACTTACGTTTGAAACATACCCATAGTAACCACAGTCTACATTCATAATCGCAATACTCCTGTTAATACTTCAACAATTGATATTATTCTGCTCAAAGTCAGCTTCAAGCTTTATCATTTGGAGGGAAGTTTTTAATCAGTATTTTCTTCCATTTTCGATGTTTTTTTAAACAGAATTTCATTTTGTTGACTTGCAGAAGGACTACCCTATTTTTAAAGTGTTGACCAATAGTACACACTGACAGATTTGGCAATGGCTTGACTTGATCAGGAAGTACTTGATGCATGCAGGAAGGAAATCCAGGAAGTGGAGAGTACTTGAGTGAGGTTATTTCAGAATTGTTGAATGTAGTAGTCAAAGATCTAGTGGTTGGGGGGTTAAAATTACTTAAATTGCCCTGTTTAAAGAGATAGTTCAGTCTGAAATAGGATTTGCTTCAATGTAAGATGAAACATAAAAGAAACATATATTTGTGAAGGTTTGATGAAAATCTGTCAAAGGATGAGAGAGTTATGACTTAATAAATTGCGACATCATATGAGAGGTGCTCTCCCATATATGTATGTTGTTTGCTGTATGATTCCATACAGTGCTCTTTTACTGTTTTCTCATAGAGGGTACAGTATATGTGTAAAAATATGTTTCTAATGAAGTATCAAATGCACAGGTAAAATAATATCCTTTTCAACATTTTCAACAAAAAAATAGTACCAGTACACTAGCATACATTAATATGGTAGAGCACCTCGCTGGGTTTTTATTTTTGTGAATTTTGTGGGTCGGGTGCTATTGGCGAATTTAACAACACACAAAAATATGAATACAATGTGCACAAGCACATATACTACTATATTAAACCACTCGCGAAATCGTCGAGAAGTCCTGATTCTCAAAGATTTAGACTCGCTAAAATCCTGACTGTATCAATAATCCACCAGAGTGCCCAACATAATGTCTGCTGAGTGATGCTCTCTTTTCCAGCAGGCTTTTTTCCCGGAATCACAATTCTGGAGCACTGAATATATCTTAGAACTACTCTTCTCTTGATTCCTACACATGAAGAAGAAATCATGCGACAGGAAAACACTTACTATTCCTGTATCAAGCCTACAAGCCACTTCTTCGTAAACAATGCGAGCGGAATATATATCTACAATTTAATCACTTTTCCAAATGCCACTCCTTAATGACTAACGGTGAGGAGATAATCACCGTATTCTCTTGAAGCTGATCGTGCTAATAAATATTTGAAACTCATATTTTCATTTCTTGCACTTGGCCGGGCTTGGCAGTGCGTTTGGTCTAGTGCCAAATGAGGCAAAGGCTGCAGCAACGAGTAACATATATCTCGGCAGAATGGCGAGGGGGGGGGGGGGCACTGACCTTGGGTAGTATTTATTCAGCATTAGAGGGCTAATGTAGCTTCTTTCTCTCCTCGATCCATATTCCGTCAGACGGGATTGTGGGATAGCCTTCTCATTACTATGCGGATGGCGGATGGCAAAAGAAAACCTGATTGATTTCTGCGCATCAAACCTCGCCGGCCTTGGCATTACCTTTGGTGGTGAATTTGTGATGCTACATACCCTAGCTGCTATATCAGCATCTCTCTGGCTTTTTCTGTATTTCTCTCTCTCTCTCTCTCTCGGTCTGTCTCTCTCTCTCTCTCTCGCTCTCTCTCTCTCTCTCTCTCTCTCTCTCTCTCTCTCTCTTTCTCTCTCTCTTTCTCTCTCTCTCTCTCTCTCTCTCTCTCTCTCTCTCTCTCTCTCTATATATATATATATATCTTTCTACATCTCTCTCATTCTATCTCTCTCTCTCTTTCAATATCTCCCTGTGTCTCTCTCTCTATATTTTTTTTCTTATCTCTCTCTATCTCATTTTCTCTCTCTTTCGCTCTCTCTTTCTATACCTCTCTCTTTCTATCTCTCTATCTATATCTCTCTCTTTCTACATCTCTTTCTATCTCTCTCTCTTTTTCTATATCTCTCTATCTAGATCTCTCTCTTTCTATCTCTCTCTCTCTATCTCTCTCTATTTCTATACCTCTCTCTTTCTACATCTCTCTTTCTATCTCTCTCTCTTTCTTTCTATCCCTCTATAAACTAATAAAACAGCTCCAGAAAAAAACATGATTTTTTCCTCATTCTGCCAGTAGGGAATAATGATATTAGAATGGTTGTCTGTCCATAATGTCAGACTTGAGCATTTCCTTCCCCTCACACCTTTATGTACAAAAAATTATGTACATACAATTACCTCTACTCTTTCCTATAGCAATGGACGCCATTATTTGCTATATTCTTCTGCATCCAACTTTGTAGATCTTTTGTCAACTTTCAATTTGTATTCCCATTCGGTTAGCCTGAGTTCCAGGCATTTGGACAATGCTTTTAACCCTTATACTCACAGGGTATTTCAAAGCTTGATCAATATGTTCATATTGCTCAAAGATACATTTGTATCAAACATTGCACTGTATGTACATAAAATGGAAAAGCTCCTGATTTTGTCCATACAATATACACAATCATTTGGAGAAATAGTGAAATTTCAGTGACATGTGTTCGGTAAACATAATCTGACATCGCACGTTAGGTCCGATCGCCATAAATTTGTTATCAAAATGTGTGGGAAGGATCAGAGAAAAAAATCATGAGTATTAGAGTAAAAAAGCAAAATAAAAGTATGAGTCTGTTAATCATAAAACTACATTATTGTCCCTCTTTCATCCTCCACTTCTCTCCCTCTGTCTGATCATTTGAGAAGGATTAGTTTACTGCAGCAGTGCAGCTAGCCCTCCTTATTGATTATTGGAGTTTGGATTAAAAATGCCTGGCAGCCTGAAAACCAGGCTACTATTTGGTCAATATAGGGATTAGGATTTAAATTTGCAGGTGCATTGTTAGTATTGACCTGATATGGTAAGGGGTGGTACTTAGTCATGGTAGTGGTTAAGACTACAACATGTGCACTGTACACTCTACTTGTACAGTTAACAAGAGAAATATATATACTCCTACTGAAATTTCAGTTTTTTATGTTTTTCTGAAAAACGACAGGTTGACACAGAATATTTTGGCCGTAGTTGGATACCTTTACTTAAAAGGTAAAAATTCTGATTGGTTTTTGTATAACCTCATTTGCATAACAAAGAGCACACTGCTTTATTTTGACTTGCTCAAAATTATTCATACCCTTTGTCAATAAAACTGTAGAGGCATTGTTTAATACCGTTTCACTTTAAACAAATCTGTATGTGTGGACATGTAAATTGATTTCAGGATAACAGGAAGGAATCATTTTGAAATTGCTTGAAGTAAATAAAATTGGGACACCATGATGACTGCAAGACAGTGCCGTGATGATAAAGGCCCATAATTATTACCACCACCACTCCCTACACCTTAAACGGCATGGCCCCATTGCATAAAGCTTACTACAAGTGATAACTCTGCCATTAATGGTAACTACCATGGTAACTTATCTTGACAGCCAATGAAATTCAAGGTGTCCATAGAAAATGCCTTTGGTAGCGAAGTTATCATTAATAGTAAGTTTTATACAAGAGGGCTTAGTTCCCTTGAATTAAAACGAACCTCCTTGTACTGATCTATGTTTGGTGTGGCAAATCTCGCATACAATGTGGGATGCATCAAGAAGAAGTCAAGCAGCAATCTCAGACGATCCCAGAAGACTGCACCCATGCCCAGCTCTTAGAGACAAGCCCGTTTACATCATTGGCAGAGATAGCGCGATCTATAGTGTGCGCTAGATCACGCTATCTCTGCGATGTAAACAGCACAGCGTAGTTTCGGTCTGCCCGGCAGCGGACCACTACGAGCCAAAACAGTGTGCCTCCGGAGCACCTCAAGGGGGTGGACCACAAGAGATGGCGATATCAACCTGTTTAAGTCATGACTTAATTAATCGTGCTTTTTTCGTTGGTCATTAACTGAGCTATGGTGTATTTTACAGGTGTTGTCATCTATCCATTGAGATTGATCTTGATCCATGATGTCATGATCATTAAAATCCACAAATAATAGACAACAATTGAAATCAAATTTAAAAAAACACACACGCTCAGATCATCAATTACACATATGCGACAACTGGCAATGGCGATTGAACGTTACAGCGAGACACAACTCTAGGGCTAGCAAGCTGTAAAAGGGCAAGATTGGGATGTGGGTTTGTATAATAGCGAGCAAAATCTTGACTGCTTTGAGCCCATGATGTCTCGCGTCATTGCAACAGGACCGCCCAATAGAGGGAGTGCTACGATGGATCTCACTGTAGTGCAAACACGGCGAGTTTTACTGGGCGGACCGTGGATCCTGATTGTGTAGCGCGATGCACCGTCCGCCCACGGTCAGCCTACACTCCTCCCCGCCTGTGTTAACGGGCTCTATGACACATCTCAGCTAATCACTGTAGACTCATGATTATGTACAAGTGGGAGGAAAAATCACCTTGAGACCCTTACATGTACAGGTGTATTTACTCCATTCCCCCACCCCACCCCACTTTCACCCCCATACTTTAAGGGCATTTACTGTACTGGGAACAAAATGATCGGGCCGAACATTTTGAGGATTTAATCATTAATCATGAATTACTCCGTATGTACATGTAGATCATTTGAGGGCAAATAACTTTCAGCAAGCTTCTAAAATAGACACAACATGAATTTAAGACCATTGGCAAGAAGATTGCTAACAATTAAATTTTGAAGGCTTTTTTGCCTTCCCAGTACAGTATATGCACTTTAAGTGAACATTTGGTATTAAGAGGGTTAACAGAATAAACTTGAGAATTACCTTGATCCTGCCCGTCCACTGAGGCTCCGCTGGGAACGTACATGGTTGCAAGAATGACCGCTCAGTCTCGTTCTCTCCTCGCTTCACTGCACACCGCACCCCACCACCACTCACTGAGCCACAGCAGGGGAAAGCCAATCAAGGGAACAAGACCACAGATGGATGGATGGATGGATAGGGCAGTTAAATACAAAATTCAAAATTCATCCAAGAATTTTCATTACTGTGGCGGCATCGACGACGGCGGTAACAGTGGTGGTGGTGTGCAAGGGCGGTATTTATTCCTGAGAGGGCGTTCGGAGTCACCCAGAAGAGTTGAATCTTCCTTCGCGGTGGTTAAGAGCGACGGGGAACGAGGGCGGTATTTATTCCTGAGAGGGCGTCCAGAGTTCCCCCAGAAGAGTTGAACCTCCTTGGTGGCGGTAATAAGAGCGGTGATGTACGAGGTATTTATTCCTGAGAGGGATGGAGGCGTCCTGAGTCGCAAGCCCAGAGGAGTTTAACCCTCCTAGTGCTGCATGGTGGTAGCTGGTAGAGCACCTAGAAACAAAAAGGTTAACAAAAAAAAAAAAAGGTTGAGAAGCTATGTTGTACTTTGTACCTCACAAAAATGTGATTTCTTTGCAACATACATGGACAATGTACAAATTCAAAATCAAACAAAAAAGGAAAATGAGTAACTCTGCTGGTAGTTGAACTCCAAGTTAACACATCGTTGGGCCGTTTTCTACAATTATGTTCAGCGTAAGTCATAAACCTGATACAAATTATGCTGGTACAAGTAATTCTACCGCTTTGTGTCATTACACTGTGTTACAGGTAGCACCTGCCCTTTAAGCACCCATTTTTGATGAAAAAAAATTAACTAGACCTGATATAACAAGTAATTCAAGTCAATATAGCAGGTTGTAGACCTGTATGTGGTACATCTTGGATCGTAGTCTATGGAAGGCTCTTTCCACAAATCTGTGAAAAATGACTTGGCAGGGACAGCAACTCAGACTTGATTTTGTACTGTGCTAATGTGTAAAATTTCATGTACACTGTATTCCTACAGGTAAATGATGTCCAAAATATACAATAGCGAGCTTTCGCTTTGACAACAGACAGCCTCAAGAACGGTAATCCGATACTAAGATTGATCTGCGCATGCTAAGATCGATCTGCACATGTGCCACCTCTCGCATTGCTGTCCACGTTGAGGAAACGAGAACGGGAATTCTGAGATTTTTCGTTCTCAACGAGCTGACAGCAGTAGCCAATCAGCGCCCATACAGATGATGTCAGTGCAAATCGCACATGCGGAGGCTGTATTTACGCATGCCCGGGTCAGGGGCCAGTAGGGGGCATGTCAGGGGATCAGATGAAGTCACACGCACAACCGCGCGCATTCTCTGTCTTATTTTGCGAAACTGCATGAGAATACCATGGACGGATGGCTAGAACGGATTGCTCACTGTTCTCGTTTTCATCCGCGGTGTCAAAACGAAAGCTCCCTAATGTCTTTCATTGTGGGGGAATAATTAATCATAAACCCCCCTTCCATTTGATGTACATATTTTTTTCAATTTCTGAATCTGTCGACGACATGCAATGGGTAATCCCTGGTGTGACCATACATGTAGATACAGACAGTATGGTGGTTTAGACTGTTCCATTGATCTCCCTTAATCACAAGGACAAGGGTAGGGGTGGGGTGAATAATCGTACAATAGACCTAACAGGGGGGTGTACACAGATCAATGTTTGCACAAATGGAGATCTGGGAACTCCAGTTCTTTGTGCATTCATTCAACAGAAACTCATTCAAAAGCGAAACACGGCAAAAGCAGACGTGGCATATACAGTTGTACATGAATACCAGCAAATAGATTGAATTGCATAAATTTAAGTCACCTCACTCTCTGACACGTAATTAGTTTTACCGCTGAGTTCATATTTTTGCCACATCATGCTGTAATATAATGCAGTAGATACAGTATATGTACATGTATAGTAGATATATGTCATGTAGTAAATGCACTCTACATACTTTGGTACTGGAACAACTAAACCAACAGAGAATGTGCCCAAACTGAAATGCGATACCGGTTTCAAAAATGGAACATCAAGTTAGCATATAATTAACATAAACTAAAAGTGGAACATGAATTCAGGCTTTTTGCATGTAATTCATAAATGTATTTTACCTAAACAGTGAATAGTCGTTTCTGTTTTGTTCTCTCTCTCTTTCACTCTATGTCTGTCTCTGTTTGTCTGTGTGTGTGTGTGTGTGTGTGTGTGTGTGTGTGTGTGTGTGTCTCTCTCTCTCTCTCTCTCTCTCTCACTCTCTCCCCCTTTCTCTCTCATTTTCTTTCTTTCTCTCTCTTTCTCCTCAAGCTATGTCTGTCTATCTCTCTGGCACAAATACATTCATATGTACACACAGGCACACACACACACACACACACACACATCTTTCTCTCTCTCTCTCTCTCTCTCTCTCTCTCTGTCTGTATCACTGTGCACCATTCCTCCTTTAATCAACTCAGTGTACACTACAAATTACACAAAATACTCCTTAACGGCTGACAGCACACCCAGTTCATGTAGGAGCGGGGAATTAGTTTTTCACAGCAGGGGGGGAGTGGGAGACATACACTACAGCTCAAAGGAATTGGCATAGGGAAAGGGAAAGAGAAGAAAGGGAAGGAGCTGCAGTTTTAAACCGCGGTATATTTTGTCCAGTTCAGCATGAAACATGATGCTTTTTAGGCTAAATCATCATGTTTCATGTTGAACTGGACAAAATATACCGCGGTTTAAAACTGCGGCTCCTTTCCTTTCTTCCCATTCCCTATGCCAATTCCTTTGAGCTGTAGTGTATATGCACATAATTCTGTAAATGCATTCTGTAGGCATTGCTGCATTCTTTCTCAGTATAGCTGACCAGGCTCAACACTGTTCACTCACTAATATATGAAACAGTATCTAAGCCTAGCCAGTACTGCACACATCACTGTCCTTTCCCACTATTTTCAAGAATCAATGTCACCATAGACGACCAACGATCCATGAATAGGCACAGTCCTACATGTATGTTCATGAAGCATTGTAAGATCGAAGCAAAAAAAAAAATACCCAATCAGGAATTTTCAAGGCAATGCTAGGCAATGTCTCATATTTGAAGATCCAATCACAATGATATCAAGAAATTCTCATCACCTCCGCACCAGATTTCTTTTGAACTCTGTGGATCATGGATGCCCAAGTTTTGCAAGCATATATCATTTACGCCTGCCCCAAAAATCATACATGTACATCTATGCTTGCTTCTCAGTTATTGCCTCATGAATGACTAAGGGTAGGGTGTGGCTGTCCCAATCATTTTCCTACAAAATCAACTATACATGTTCGCATTCTGAAATAGATTTAACGGTAGATCTAACAATTCTTTGTGAGTTGCCAATTTGTGTCACTTTCTTGCCAACTTTTATTTGGGGAGTTAAAAATTTTAGGACAGATTTCAGAAGCCAACAGAAAAGGGGCTACGTAGGTCCAAGTCATATCAACAGCATTTTCACTAAGGAAGACTAAAGGAATACCACCCATAACTTGAAGGGATAGTTCACCCTGATATTAAGTTGGTTTCAATAAAAGGAGACACATGAAAGAAACAAATTAGTGAAGGTTTGATGAAAATCCATCAAAGGATAAGGTAGTTATAATCTTTTCCATTTTTTAATTTTGTGACATCATGTGAGAGGTGCCCATATTTGTGTACAATTTTTTTTAGAAAATGTGCATTTTCTCAAAAAAATACATGCATCCTTTTACCTGTGTATTTGATAGGCTTACAACATTAGAAATATGTTTGATACACACGCACATGTACACAAACAAAATCATTCCATTGTCAAAAACAGAAAAAGAGCAATTTATGGGATTATTTTGTACACAACATGTCGGAAAGCACCGCGCAAGTGATGTCACAAAATTGAATTTTCGTCAAACCTTCACTAATATGTTTCTTTCATGTATTTGCTTCTATTGAAACCAATTTATCTTCAGGGTGATCTATCCCTTTAAATAAGCCTAGATGGCTCTGAGACATTGAATTAAAAAGGACATACAAGTCTGCATAGGTCTACACACACTACATGACAAATGATAACTGAATTATAATGGTAAAGGTCTCTTGCATTGAATGATAGGTCATTAAAACATTAAAAACTTACCCCACCTCTTCTTTTTGTACAAATAAGATAAATAACTAGATCTACGGACATTAATGAGAGAGAAAAGAGTTCAGGTTGGCCTTAATTGGGACAGCCACCCAAAGTGACTTAGTGAAAAAAAAATATATTTAGACTGATGTATATAGTAATAATACAGAATGGTTTGAGGGTTTAAAAGATAGTTGATGTACAGCTCAACTTCTAACTAGATCTGGCGAGTCTTTATTCACATTTGTCTCCCCAACCTACACGCGTATCCTAATCACAGGACTCCTGTATATTTTAATTTTCTTTAAAAATAAATTATATAATACCCTATAATGACCTCTATATAGTGTACATGAGTGTATCATGACTTTATTATTCTCTAAATTTCATATAGTCTCTATATATTTTATTTTTTTCACTTCGGGTGGCTGTGCCAAAAGGAACTCTTCGCATGAGGGAACTTATTTAAATCTCGTGCTCAACATCTTAAAGTACACACAATATCCCCTTTCTGTGGCTAGAGCATAATTTGCCGTTTCATACACGACAACCTAGCCTGCCGCGACAGAAGTAGGACCAAAGGCTTTGGTTACTGTTAACTTACAAGTGTGAGCACCACCACTGCAAAACCGATGTCATGAACAAACTTTCAGAACACATCCAATTTCATAGCAAGAAATAACAGGTTCACAATATCTTCCGCTCAAATTGTTCACTTTGTAGCATCCAGATGATCCAGAAGAATACGTAATTATCCTGTTTACATGATGTCAGTGATTTATTTCCACAAATTTATCCAGTATTTGATTCCAGAATGCGACTCCGCCTTCGGTCACTGCAATGTCACGTTGCGTACAAACATGCATAGACTCAGCGAGTCCAATTTAGGCGAGACAACCAGTGCTTGCAATGCAATAGGCGGTTCAGCAAGAGTAAATTCGCCGCGCGCACTGGCCTGGTATCGCGGGGATAACCGTGGGCGGATCAAACACGACTAGGGCGTCTCTCACCGTGTTATGGATACCGGTACGGTACGTGATGAGCGGCATTTTTTCCGTTTACACATTGGTAGAGTTTTGGTAGGCAAACTTTTCGGATTTGGTGGAAGTTTGCGAAGATGTTTGCTGCCATCTTTCGACAATAATCAAGACAATGTTGCTGAATAGAGTAGAAGCTTGCTGAAATTTATTTGCCCTCAAATGATCTACATTTTGAGTAATGAGTGATTAAATCACTCATTACTCATTTTGAGGATTTAATCATTAATCATTAATTACTCCAAATTTGGATCATTTTGGGGCAAATAAATTTTATTGTGGTATGATCATGAACGGATCCATTTGGGGGCAAATAAATTTTGGGGCAAATAAATTTAAAAAAAAAACAAGCTTCTAAAATGGACAATACATGACTTCAAGACCATTGGCAAGAAGATTGCTAACAAATACCTTTTGAAGGCTTTTTTGCCTTCCCAGTACAGTACGCCCTTTAACGTCACAGCGCTTAGAGACATTCTTTGTGATAAGCGCTATATAAATGCTGTGAATTGTTATTATTATTAATATCAGTTTTATTGTTATTATTATTATTATTATTATTATTATTATTATTATTGTTGTCATTATCATCAGTATTATTATTATTATTATTACTGTTATTATTATTATTATCGAAAGTTAAACTAAAATCGTGAGCTATAACAAATTTACATAAAGAGAGTGTACAAGAACATCTCTCTCTCTCTCTCTCTCTCTCTCTCTCTCTCTCTCTCTCTCTCTTACTCACCCATTCTTTTTTTCTGTACCCTTCTCTGTCTTTTTATTTAGTGTACATTGTATTTATCTCTTCACTATAATTATTTTTTTCTCTCTCTCCCTTTCTCTTTCACTTTCTCTCTCTCTTTCTCTCTCTCTCTCTCTCTCTCTCTCTCTCTCTCTCTCTCTCTCGCCCTATCTCTTTCTCTGCCCCCCCTCCCCGTACACTCTCCCTCGCTTTATTTCTCACTTCACTTCACCCCCCCCCCCCGCCTTGATCTCTCTCCTTTCTTTCTCTCTTCTTAATACCCCTCCCTGTCTTTCTCTTTATCCGAAAGAATGAACTACACCCTCTCTCTCCACCTCTCTCTCGCTCTGTCTCTCTTTTTATAGACATACAACAATTTACAATGTACAATTTTTTTTATTTGTGTTAAAAACGTTAAATCAACTATGTATGTTACGTAGCTTCATACAGCCTTGGTGAGATGAATATTATTTCCTACGCGTTTATCTTCAAATGTTATAAATGATCCCGATTTGTGTTTTTTATTCGTCTTTGTCATCTTTCTAATCTCCTACTTCCACGTCGTCTTCTTCGTTCTTCCTGCATTTTATCTCCTCCTTCTTCTTCTCCTTCTTTCCCTCGTCTCAAGTTGCCATCCGTCTTGTCCAATGTCTTCATTTGTTTTTGTCCTTGTAATTTCGATGTTGAGGACGTGAGGTGCTCGTCAGGTTAACTCAACCTCGTGTCGTTTACAGCCGCTATATATGATGAAATATTAAACATAATCAACTTTTACATCAATAAGTCGTAAGCATCTCCAATGAATAATACAATGTCAGATATGCCTCGTAAAGTTAGAGGCGTCATTTTTATTATAAATGCATTAAGTTACCTCACAACTTCGATTTGATTTCCCCGAAAATAAAGAGTGTTCATGTCACGGTTCGCATTTATATTTCATAACGAACTTTAATAACAAATTTGCTTCCGAATTATGAAGTGTGTGCAAAATATAATATACAAACGGGAGATATAGAGATAAAGAGAGGTCGCTGATATCTACCACTCCCCTGGGACAATCTCTTTCTCCATTGTATGATAAGACAAGTTAGTTATGTCCCATCGTTGTTCTCTCCTACTGACGTAACTTTTCTGCACAAGTTATGTAAAGAGATCCATGATGCACCTGAAAGATAAACATACATTTTAGTTCCTCTCTGTTCCATGTTTTTATATTGAAATATTTCTTCACAAAATAAATGAAGTTGAATAGTCATAATTGCCATGGTATTGATATACTTTGGTAAAGAGGGGTGGGGGGTGCAGAATGTGCCATGCCATGAGGATTTAATAGTTTGCTCTTATCAAATATCGACCCGTCATGTAACAGGGGTACGTTGCTGGAGATATGTGGTGGTGTAGACAAACCAAGACCTAACGTACGTGATGGGCGTGGTAAGCTTATAACGGATGACACCATACACGTGCATTGTACATTCTTACGTAATACTAGTATAGTTCCTCTGGGCATCATGAATCAATAATGTTAGTTGTGAACCATCTTTCTGAAACTGTATGCCATCGATATATAGCTGGGGGAGGGGGTGGGGGTCAACTAATCTAGAAGAGTGTGTCAATGCGGTCTAAATGAATAGCCTCTCACAAGCTTCTCATGACAACGCTCCTTGGGGGTGTTGGCCCATTCCTCTTGCGCACCTTGAGTGACCTTCACAGTCTCCAGACCTAAACCCAAAAGAGAATTTGTGGTGGGATCTGAAGAAAGCTGTTGCAGAATGTACACCTACATGCATCGATTACCTTAAGACCATTGCACAAGAGGAATGGGCTAACATCCCCAAGGAGCATTGTGAGAAGCTTGTGGGAGGCTATTCATCTCGTCTGCAGGAGGTCATTGCAGCAAATGGATGCTGCACAAAGTACTAAAAGACACACCCATCTGGGTTGAACAATGTTACAACTTGTAAATTGTGCATATAAAGGTTCCAATTTCAGGTGGAGGATAAATAAAATCAGCATTCACCTCAGAATATATGGACTGGCTTTTAAATTGTCATTATTTGTGCATTCGTTTCTTGTGTGTAAAATAGGGGGTTGAATAATTTTGCAACATGCTTTTTGGGCGCAAATTGCAATTTCACATGACCTATGCAGTAAAATTTGATTTTTTTTCTCCGGTATTCTTTAGTAATTGACTGTCTGCTAAGTATATTAATGGTTTAGTAGCAATCTGCTGCTGCAATATTATTCATTATGACAGAATGTCAAAAATGAGAGGGGGGTTGAATAATTTTGCTGCCAACTGTAGGTGCGGCAAACTGGAAAGACCTCTGAC
Organism: Arbacia lixula; assembly: GCA_963669155.1. Taxonomy (NCBI): domain Eukaryota; kingdom Metazoa; phylum Echinodermata; class Echinoidea; order Arbacioida; family Arbaciidae; genus Arbacia; species Arbacia lixula. The sequence goes on from OZ022597.1 coordinate 3,446,584, forward strand.
CGTATGTCTTGGTTTTAACGGAGTACTGCACTAAAAGATTCTTTGAACTTGAACGAAGGACCCAAGGTGATTTATACAAGCTAATAAGATCTTGAATATAGTCAGGAGAATTTCCATAAGAACATTTATATAAAATGACTAAAATCTTAAACATAATTCGCTTATTTACGGGCAACCAATGTAAGTTATGCATAACAGATCCTGAATCTTGATGTGTCGTTATCATTTGAAGGCAGTGAAAACTAAGAATTTTCAAATTATGCGCACAAGAGTTCAATGACATTTTACTTTCTGCTTAACAACATTACATATTTTCAAACAAGTACTAACAACCTTTCAAATAATAATAATCTTTGTTTTAAGCCTGTGTCAGAAATGTCCTAGCAATGCCACGGGATTGTTGTCACCGTCTTCAAACAAAGTTACGTGCCCAACTAAAAATTGCAATAACCAATAACTACATGAAATGCAGCACTATTGTGAGCAATTGCGGGTAATTATTGCCTTTAATAGTTTGGCACGTGATAGCGTCTATTGTTTAGCAGTGTGCAAACAAATCAGGAACAAATGTGCCAAGGTAAAATCTTAATATTTTAACATTTACTTTGAACAGTAAGCGATTTTGAGATGCACATATTACTAATAACGTACTAAGCTTTAACACGCATTTTGATATAATACATTGCTCAAATGTTAATCAGATCGTTCAAGTTTTGGCCTACGTGTTCAGCTCCAGTCAGTGTGTTCAATAAGCCTTTTTTTTTTTTTTTATAATGTATCCACAACTTTTTCCCGAAGATCGTTGTAACGCACATTTACAATCACCTTTATCTAGTGATTCTCAATGGGTGAAACGCGTTCCAAATCTTATGTTTTGCTTTCTCTCCTTGTCGAAAAGTAAAAGTACGCAAAGAAACAAACAGACAATATTCAATATCCATTGTCTGAGTGGTATTGATATTCTTGCACAGTCGTAAGGCAATGTGGTAATACGTAGTAGGTTATCTCATATCATGTTTATTTTGGTTCTCTCTCCTTGACGCAAAGAATGACAAAGGAACGAACCGACAATATTTAATTGTTGTATTATAACTCTTGTATATCGATTCAAGCATGTTTTTGTTGTGATTGTGTGTTTCTCGCTCTGTATCTATGACCTCGGTTTTGTACGTTTATATTCCTTTGTTGTTTCTGAACGACGAATATAGTGATCTTGAAATACAAATTCTTGCTACTCGGAGAAACTTCGGACAAGTTTTGTGGTTACCATTTTTGATATTGTTTGAACGAAGTGCACACAATTTGCATACATACTTGCTTGTTCGCCATCGAAAGAGTAATGCGTAAATAGTATCAGGTTAGATTATGTACGCCTGCTGCAACTGCTCTACGTTTCTACCAAGTCGATACTCACGAGTTCTTGTCGTAAGAGGGCGATATTGTGAATGCACGCACAGTGCCGTATCATGTTGTTGCCCCAGCGTTAAAGGGAGAGTTCACCCTGAAATTATTTTGGCTTCAATAAAAGGAGACACATCAAATAAATATATTAGTAAAGGTTTGACGAGAATTGGTCAAAGGAAAAGAAAGTTATTTAATTTGAAAGTATTGATTTTGTGACGTCACGTGCGAGGTGAACCGTCCATGTGAAGGGAGTTTAAACAAACACCTAATTTTGATTTTCGAAAACTTCTCGAATTGGGCTACTGTCTTTTTTTTTATTGTATCATTTTGATATGACCGCTCCTGAATACTGCGCAGGGTAAAAATAATTTGTTACTTGATTTTCAATTTCACCGATGGGTAACATTTTTCATGGAATAGACCGGTTTACTAACATATTAAAATTTTATGCTTACCAGTTTAACAAAGGTTGCCCCTGACAACCGGAAAGCTTGCCCGAGGTTTGCCCGACATATCAACAACTAATGTATACAAAGTAGATTCCAAGTACTGAAATACCCTTGTTAGGTACATGTTAATGCAATAACTCGTTACTATGCCCTGAGGAAAGAAACATCCATAAATTTGACTGCATTAGTAAAGCGGTCTATTAGGCTTCTGTTTTTTTTTATTGTATCATTTTGATATGACCGCTCCTAAATACTCTACAGGGTAAAAATAAGTTGTGTTGTAACTTGATTTTCATTTTCACCCTTGGTTAACAATTTTTCAGGGAATAGACCGGTTTACTAATGTAGTCAAATTTATGGATGTTTCTTCCCTCGTGGCCTCGAGTTATTCCATTAACAATGGTATTTCAGTACTTGGAGTTAGGTTTGGAATGTACTTTGCATACATTAGTTGTTGCTATGTCAGGAAAACCTCAGGCAAGCTTTCCGGTTGTCAGGGGCAACCTTTAATTGTTAAACTGGGATGCATAAAATTTGAATATGTTAATAAACCGGTCTATTGCCCATATCAGAAGTAAGAATAGGCAATGTGCAGAAGTGAGCCCTCACAGGTGTTTAGGCAGTGCACCACACAAAGGAATTCAAAGTGATTTAAAATTGAAATGACTACCGTCCGTCCTCGGCTAAAAGATAGGGTTCCTGCTGGCAACGCAACGTACACAAACCCGTGCGAATGCATCTTCTAGGTGAAAAAACAACATTTGACACTCTTATTTTATGAAGCTAAAATTGACACATCATAAAATCACAATTTTTAGAGACAGGTTTTGTGACATTTCATTGATTTCTTTGTTGTAATAATTTTTGGAATATTTAATGTATCCTATAATTAATTTAGAACACAACACGTGCCAACAAATTAAGGTTCGTTATTCCCAAGGTTCGTTATTCGGAACCTTATTTCGTTTTCGGATTACGAACCTTTGGAAAAACGAACCTTATTTCGTTTTCGGATTAACGCTCCTTCGGAATAACGTACCCTATTTTTTTTCGGATAAACGAACCTTCGGAATAACGAACTTACGGAATAACGCCACAAATGCTCGAATTAACGAACCCTTTTTTTTCTTTCGTTTTCGCACTATCGAGCATCGAGGTATAGGCAATTCACGTGTTTCGGAATATCAAACTGTAACCCAAAGATCGCTCAAGGGAGACAAGAAATTTAGTTCTTAGGTTAAGATTACTCTCACACTGTATATGTTTCTTTGAGAGTGATTGTTTAGGGAAACGCTAAACGCAGTCTTTACAGACAAATTGTACTTCTTAACAGGCGGTAGTTAAATCATGTTTCATTTTACTCGCCTACATTGCAAGACAACCTTTGAAATGTAAAAGTCGATATACATTCAAAATTCACTGTTCCTACAGCTTGAGGAAAGTTCTATTTGCCATGTTTCTTCTTCCACTCCATTGCTGGATCCGGGTTCCTGTTTGGAGACGCCATTGATAGCGCCCTCCTCGAATCGCTTCAACGTTCTTAAAGGCGTAGTCCACCCTGAACTCCAGTGTTGGATCAGCGTCCCTGTTTAGGGACGCCATTTGCTGCGATAGCGTGCTCTTCGAATCGCTTCAGTGTTCTTAAAGGCGTAGTCCACCCTGAAATTAAGCTGGTTTTGATAAAAACAGATACACGAAATAAACATAATAGTCCCCGTCAAAGGATAAGAAAGTTAGGATCTTTTAAAATTTAATTTCTGTGACGTTACGTGTGAGATGCTTTCTCAAATGTTGTTTTCTGTATGATTCAATAAATTGTTCATTTTCTGTATTTGATAAAGCAATATATATATTTTTTTTATAGAGGTGGATTATCCCTTTAAATCTGATTTACTTCTTGATGTCAGCTGTCCATGTCAGAACCTTTTATAAACAGAGTTTGGGCAACTCGGCTTCTCTAGGTAACAACATGGCGCGCTTGTTGCTTTGTTGGGCAAGCAAATAACAATAATGATGATAAAGGTATATGCGCCATGTTGTTACCTATTGAAACCGAATCGGACAAACTCTATGTGTAGGTGGCTCTGGTCCGTGTTCTTTGCAAGTTGCATTAGATCTGTCCAGGAAACTGGAAGCCTTCCATGAAAAATGTAATTAGTATAGTATGTATGTGTCCGTGTTCATCTGGGGTGCCCTCTCCTGTCTTTGATTTCACCTTATTTCAGTGGAGGATATTCTGGCGCATATTGTGGTGAAAGAACTGACATGTCATAATCTCAAGAATTTCTGCAAACCCCTGCCATACGCTAGCCCTTCATAACATTGTCTAATTTGTGAACATTTCTGTACAGGATAATGTTTTTTTATGAACACAACTCGATGGCCGCTCAGCGATTTCTCGTCCGTTTGTCACGTTTGATCCAAAAGTCCAAGTGTCTGTTCCATACAGTAGAGTCGACCAGATGTGTCCTTCGGTGATTCCACCTCTAGCGCTTAAGGATATGTTGCAACTGTGTCCAGTTTCTCGAAGGTTAACCTTTCCTTGGCTTCTCTTTTCTTGAATTCTTGATGACGTCATACAGTAGGCGGTGATGGATCGCCCGCAGCGAATCTTTATGTGCAAATGTAGAATCGTACCGGTGCAGGCCCTACGCGAAAAAACAAAACAAAACAGAAACTCGTGTGTGCTTTAAATTTGCTAATAAGTTTTCGTTAGTGGCCCATCTTTGTTTACTGCAGTTCTCGCAAAATAAATGTGTGCAACGAAGATGACAATCTCATGTGCAAAGAGCAAGACCTTCAGTTCTGTTCCTTCTAGTCAACTGTATAAGGCTTATCCTGATGACTGTAACGTCAACAGTGATATTTTTTGTTGTTTGGCAGTGGTTTTTTTTTTATTGTTATTTCGCATTACGATTTATGTCATCCTGATATCACCATCAATACTAAATCATGATATCATGGAGCACGGTAGTCATGTGAGGAAATCATACTACCACGCCATTAATCAGTTATGAGCCTGTGATTCGTGTTAGCTATTAGACTTTGACGGGGAAACTGGATGGACGATCCGTGGACGACCATTCAACCGCTGGTTGGCGACTTCCGACGAATGATTCTCCAACTGATTCTTCTCGCCTCTCTGAATCCCAGAATGAAGACGAGGGGTTGCAACCACGTGACAGAAGATGCCACTGCCTCCATAATCTCGGATACATCTGTAGATTCTACGAAAAATAATGTAAAGAACAGTATCCAACAAATATCGAACAAACCTGTCAGAAGAAGGATAGGTCTGAAACCTTTAAAAAATGGACTTGGCAAATCATCTGCTGCCGGCTCCGGGTTCTGACGATCTGCTGATATATTTAAGGCAATAGGCGCTGGGAGTATCTGTTTCCGCACTCGTCTGGCCAATAGCAATATCCGTATGTCTGCGGTAGTTGCCAATCCTAACATAATGAGTATTGGAACGACAGCGTGTAAAATGATGAACAATGTGACCCAAGATTCAGCAACGGGATATGTATGATTAATGCAGTTTTTCGTCCATTGCGGGACAAACGGCAGACCAGGAATGGGCAGGAATATCACACAGAGCAGAAAGCTGACAACGTAAATCAGCCACACAACAATCCTCAAGTGACGAATGATGAAATATGAATGATAGTGAAGGGGCCGAGTGATCAAGATGTATTTGTTGAGCGACAGGAGAAGAAGGTAAGCCGCTACGATCATTACACTTGTGCGGAATATGAAGGGCAGCATCATATTGCTGATTTTGCATGTTTGTTCGTCGCTCAACTCATAAAAACAATATACAAAAGCATTCCAGGCGAAGCCCAGAACATAGTTTAAACACATTAGGTTTCTGTACAAGAACCGAGACGAATCGTCAAGTCCCAAGTGGTAACCATGGCAACAGATAATCACCAACGCGAACGAGTTAAAAACCACGGTCAAAATTATGGATCCGATGTAGTATATAACTGTATATTCCATAATGAATATGATTGTTTCAAGGTGACTGAATAAAGAGAGCTTCCTTTAATACAAGGGAATCTTGAAAGTCATGAAAAGGCCGCCTATAACTGAAATGGACCACAGGGCATACAAGAACGAACTGAATGTAACTGATCTGACGGAGGCAAGAATTAACGCTAATTGTGAAGAAAGATATTTTTTGTCCCCTTTTCTGTTGCCGATGACGTCCTTGAAGAGAACCTGCGATGAGAACGAATCCCGGGTATGTAAAGTCCTAGGGAGTGATGGAAACAATTAAAGAAGAAAGCTCACAACGTCAGATTCGACAAGCATATTGCGCTTTTATGGATTTTCCGCGCATGCTCATTAGTAGACCAATCACAATTCATTATGTAGCACAAATGGGTGATCGCCACCTAATTAGAGAGCTTGAATACAAATTATCGAAGCATACTCAAAAGTATTATCACCTGACATGTGACTCCCAGATGTGTACCCGCAGTATATTGACAGAGAAATAGATACAACATTTCAATATACAGTCATATTAATGGAGAAATCACGACATCTGACAAGCAAATCGAGGATCCCAATATTGCTTCCAATCGTTGAAGACATAACAAATTTGCCAACCGTCATCATGTTTACCGATAACGGAAGCTAGCCATTTCAAATGAAAGGTTAATTGGTTTGTTACCATACTAGTACTAGCCTATCATTTTTAATCCTGAATAGGACAAACATGGTGAAGTACCATCATATTGAAATAGCAAACAGTGTTATATCATGTTATCAGCATTTTAAAATATTGTTCACGGTTGCCAAAGTAACGACTCCTCCGAATACATCTAGAGGCGCACGCGTATTACAATACGTCACAGTCCATGGTGACGTATAGCCAGCGGCTCTTTTCTTGCTTATATGCCATTCACAGTCATTCTCACTTTTATTTCTTTCAATATCAATTTTTTTGGCAACTTTTTTGTTATTTTACAAACATGCATCATATATATCAATACTTCTATGAAACATATATTATCATATGTATCATGGTGGGTAGCCTATAAGCCCCAGGCTTTGATTGATTTCAATAGGCTCCCTCCACATTCGTAATATGATTTAGTTTTTATATATAAACGTACAATAAATCTTCGTGATTAAAAATCATGTACGCATATTATACTTGACAGTCAATGTCTATTAAGTTGTGTATGCCAGCTTGTTATTTTAATGTGAATACTTAAGATGTGAAACATGTGTGAATTAAATATATCAAATTAAGATGAATCAAATATGATTCCTTACGTTTATTCGCAGACGACTCGATTTTGCAGTCGTAAGGACCTAAGACACTGGTAATATGACGTCACATACTTGTACAAACCCCGTGACCGGGTCCTGCCATTCAGCCAGTCGCAGAGTCGTTTGACTGATCGAATCGTGCCGTCTGCTTATGGTTGTTTCTCAACGTTAACACGGACCAAGAATGGATATCCATCCCTTTGAAGAAGGCTTGAATCCGCCACTCAATATTCATGACTGGGAGCTGCTCTTAACAACATAATGCATACGCGATTGCGTCATGTTCAGTTGGATTTTACAATAGGTCACACATTCCTAAACATACAGCTATTTCGGCTTTCACTGATTAACTCTTAATTTTGTCACGAAGTGCTTGTTATGTACGATAAGGACAAGCGAATACGAAATTTGATACTGTTCGAGATAAAAAAAAAATACTAGCTTGACGATTATGATGATATCATGTTGAGAGACTTTTTAAGAACGGTATTGTAACAACATTCCTCGATTGAATCGTTAAAGATGCATTTAAGGTATTAGTATGTCACACCTGAGCAACCATATGGGGTGAGGATGTTTCCCCAAATTCTTCTGAGCATGCTATTGTGCTTATATGTCAAATTAAAGCAAAAATTATCCAGAGAATCGGCGAAATCAAACATTTGAGATCAAAGAAAAGTTTTTGTAAAGCATTCTTTTGTGACGAGGAGAAGAATTCAATGGATCTGCATCAGTGAAAGAACTGATGGTACTCCATGTTAAACCGTCCTTGGAGAGACAGAGCTAGAGGTGGTGCTTGGGATTGCATGGACAGAGAATCTGCGGTTCGTGTGCAAAAATTGAGTGGTGGTCCTGTTGGTCCGCCATGGATTAATCAGCCAATGGACTATTTTCGTAATGTATGCAAATTGTATACACCTCTTTCAAACAATACGTTGCTAATGGTAGCACCAAAACTTCTCGAGTAACAGCAACTATGGATTCAGAATGAATTCCACCAATTATTAAAACACAAAGACTAGACTGTCATAGCGCGTTAGTAATGTAGCTCGGTAAAAAAAAATTTGTGAATTAGCCAGTTCATAGTTACATCGTGGTCGGACACTCCACTGAATCAAGAACGACTATGGATTTGATCATGAAGCTGTGTAGGTGTGTTATTTTAGAGCGTGCCCATTCCAACAACGAAAGCAGGTGCACATGGTGGAATGTTCTTTCACTACCTTTTCAGAGCTGAATCGCTGTTGTCACATACTTATATGTATAAACGTGGCCCAACATCTATGGAAGCTCGCTTATTACGAAAACGGCCTGTTAGCTCAGCGCGGTGTTTAATACAGTTTACGTACATCCGCGTTTACCGAATTACCGGTCTGGCCTGGTTTGCACAAAGGTTTGCAATCAATCGCAAAATGGCAATGGCCAATCAACACTATTGTTACATGCGCTTTTTGTAAACAATCAGAATTCGTCTTTCCAATTTGCAATTTATCGCAAACCCTTTAGTAACGGGGCTCTGATCTTTCGAAATGGCGGAGAACGGCCTAAGTGTACAAGGATCGTGTTAAATCGGTAGCATCATAACAACTTTGTAGCAGCATCGTAGCAGTATCGTAGCATCATAATGGGAAGGATATCATGCGCATAGTTTTCAGAGGGCAGTCCGGCATCAGTTTCAGTACAGGTGCAACAAATATTTCCAGCACATTCCTTCTTTCTTGCGGGTCGATATTGTTTTCTGCCTGATCTGAACTCGACACCAGCGGACTGCAGAAGGATATAGACGAGGGCCTTGACGTATTTTGTCCAAATCCTCCCGACCTGGAGACAAATATCCAAACCGTAGTACCAATAACGCTATAGTGGAACGGAGGCTTAAACAAGAGTTGATCTAGCAGCGCAGACGTCGCTCCCAATCATTCCCAAGAAGCTCCATTCGTCGCTGAGCAAAGCGCCGTCACGTTTGCACCAGAAACATGAATGAGAAGTGTGGTGTTTAACACATTGGCACCAAAGGTGTTATAATCGTGTTGCTATGGAGAGTATGAGACAACCAGTCTAGTACTGTGCTAAGAAAAATACTGGAAACATCATCAAGCATAAGCATGATAATGCGCGGATACTAATGCTGCTTTTCCATGGAATGATTTCATAACGTTTCGTTAAAAAAAAAAATGACACTTGCAGATGTCATAAGATTATTCTTTTCTCATGGAGAGTCACTAACTTACTAACACTCATTTTCTACGAAAAGCCATCAACGTTTTCATATATTCATATGTACAGCCACCAAAGTTATCAATGTGTTTTAAAAGTATGACATTTTATCGTAAAACGAATCTTCATTTTAACTAGGCAAAATTTATGCACTCCTACGGTATATCCTTTGAAAAGTAAATCCACAAAAAATGTAGATGGACCATAAATGCAAGTCTACAATTTGTATGCAGAAGTTGACATCATACATGACAATATACATTAACATATCATCTCAAATTTAAGATATTCTACTGAGAAAGCCCCTTCTTTTCACAATAACCTCCCTCATATTCGCACACATCACTTATTGCAGCAAAACCAAATCAAATCAAACAAGAGAACTTGTAGAAGGAAAGGTATCTAAACTTGTAATCTTTGGCACCATCAGATTCTTAAAAAAACCTGCAAGTATCTGACGTATAGACGCTCTCGAAACAGCTATACTCGTGTTAAAATACAGCGACGCCCGTATTCACCAGTGTTTTAATTGCCGGATGAAAAACGACATCACTCGGTTCTCTCGGTTGCTTCCAGTCAACTTATCGATCATTCAGCCGCGGGTTGGCGACTTCCGACGAATGTTTCTCTAAAAGATTCTTAATGCCTCACTTCAATGAAGCAATGAGAATCTGAACGAAGACGAGCAGTTGTAACCACGTGACAGAAGACGTAATTCCGCCCAGTAATGTTACGTCATCGTCATCCTCGTCGTTCTACTCATGGCTACTCATGAGTACTCGTGACCCCATTGATGAAGGCTCTCCATTCGTGTCGACACTGAGTTTTTGAGTAGCAGCGGTATATTGACATGTTAGTTGTAGAAGCCATACAGATGTTCGAATGTATTATGCTCGAGTTTCTTCCCCTTCCTAACACCTCCCTGGAATAACGACACGATACTTAGTACCCAGTACACAAAGCCTCCAGTTATCTTGCTTATCTGTATCTGATTATTTAAAGAATCAAATGATAGTCTTATTCCTTGGAACAACAAAGTCTAAAAAAATAATCTAAACAAAAATGTTTTAAACACACAGAGTCGTGCATTTTTGGATGTTAGTGTATGTTTATGAACACTCATCGAATGTGTAGATAATAATCGTCTCCTGACTCGTATAGCCCTTTTTCAGACTATTTGATATTTAGTACAGGTTATGCATACTTATCTTATTTTCTGTCTTTCAACATAACAAATATGATAAACATTGTTTCTAATGGCAAAGAAACCAAACAAACAAAACGAATTAGTACACCATGAAAACATTTAATACTTCATTCTAAAGAGTTTATCTTTAATGATTATATATGAATCCCTTTAAACGTTATTGATTTCACGTCATTGGTGCAATTTAAACGTGGGTTTCATCTTAGCTACCTTCCACATTTCTCATTGAAATCTACTGGATAGGGAATTGTTATGAATTACATCCATAAGGAAATAAACATGCTATGCAGTAAATTTATCATAATTATTGTCTGACAATAACAGTGTTTATTAAGTGCTTAACCTATGCGTGCTTTTCAATGTTATTACCCCGCTCAGCGCATATTTTTTTCCACCACAGTTCTGCCATAATCGCGATAAAATTCAAGAAAACCGGTGATGAATGAGTCTAACTCGTCAGCGCACACGGACGCAGCCTACGCCTAAAAGGTGCTAATGCACTTTGGTATCCCACTAATTTTATGAATTGGACCCGAAACCTTATCCTAACCAGAAACCTAATTTTAAACTAATGCATACAGCTAGCAGTCAGCATGCATAGCAGGTTCAGCTAGCTCAGTAATCTGAGTTTGCCGCATCGGCGCGAGTTAGACTCATCCACCACCGGTTTTCTTGAATTTTATCGGGAGTATGGCAGAACTGTGGGGATGCCCCTTGTTGCAACGGGCAGATTAGCATAAGATAGAGATTATGCGGACCGTAACTGCAACTACGTCCTGATATGGATATGTCATCATCATCGTATAGAAATGACATATTTAACTCATGAGAACTCTTACCAGATATATATATTTGTAGACGACATCAACGCATTTTGGAACCTATTACCGTAACAGTTCATTCACAAGCGCATACGAGACCTATTTTTTTTAGAGCACCACAGCTGGCAGTAGGGATTAAGTACCATTAATAAACATCAGCCCATCTAAGTAACTCCTAATTTTTCGTTATAAACATCAATGATGGATAATGATGCGTAGTTAGATATAGGCACTTCCTTGACGTGAAAACACCCAAATCGTTTACTAACTAAAGAGTAATCAGCTGTTTGGTCGATTATCAACGCAAATTACTCTGCGACATCACGTCATCAGGAACCCTTTTGCAGTCATATCTTAAGACGAATTTTACATTTTAAGCAATAAGAAAATAAATCGAACAACCCTTCTCTACCGCAATACAATACGCTGCTACTCATGGTACAATAACGGTATTCTCAGAATGTCATCTGGTTACTCTCAAAGGCAAAATTGAATTCATATTTACAAATATATACACATATAAACATGAGTATGACGTAATTATTTACTACTCCAATATCACTCAGCAGAGGATCAAAGTCATGACGGCTTTCCTTCCAGTTAGCTGTCGACAGCATTTATCATCTCTTTTCTTGGGTAGAATTAAGGTTTCCAAACGTCTTTCAAGGTTTCCAAACGTCTTTCAGGGAGATGATAAACGCAAAGGTGTTTTGATTATGGGGTTCGGAAAGCCTTTTTAGAACGCACAAATTTGTGCGATCCGGAGGGCGTTTCATGAACGTTGTCAGCACTGACCAAATGGTCAGTGCTGACAACCTCAGTGAAATCCTTGGTTTTTATTGGCTGAGAGGCACTAGCCTCTGACTGTTACTATGGCAGCTGTCGGAAAAAAGACAGCTTGTCAGACGAAAAATGTTCATGAAACGCCCTCCCGGAACGCGTTTGAGCCAGAAACGCGTTTCTAGAAGCGAGATAAACGCAAGGCTGTTTTCAAACGACTGTCTACTTCGATAGGCGCGTGCCGCATCTGACCTCCTTCCTAGGTCAAACGGCGCAGTACAACTGCGCAGTGACAAGGCGAGTTTTCGACTGAGCGATATGATTTGATAAACGCAACGTTTTTTGAAACTCGTTCGTAAAGGCCTTTGGAAACGCCTTTGATAGTGGATATTGAAAGGCGTTTCAATTTCTGGAAAGAAAGATAAACCCGGCCTTTAACGAGGAAACTAGATGGAGGATCAGTGGGCGACTATTCAACCGCGGGTTGGCGGCTTCTGACGAATGATTCTCCAACTGATTCTTCTCGCCTCTCTGAATCCCAGAATGAAGACGAGGGGTTGCAACCACGTGACAGAAGAGGCGATGAAGTCCATGCATTCGGCCAGCCATCTGGAAATGTCGTTTTCCACCAAAAATAGAATGACCATAGTCATCCAGCAGATGTCGAATAAACCTGTTAGAAACACGATTGGTTTGAAACCTTGAAATCCCTGCTTTTGAATAGTGCCTACTTCTGGTTCAGAATTTTGACCGTTTTGTAAATTCTTTAAGGGAAGAGGCGCTGGCAGAATCTGTTTTCTCACTCGGCTGGCCAACAACAATATTCGAATATCTACGGTAGTTGCAAATACTAGCATTGTACAAACTGGAACGACAGCTTGTAAAACGATGAAAAGTGTTATCCAAGATTCAACAACGGGGAATGTTTCGGTGATGCAGTTGTGAGTCCATTGCGCGACAAACGGCAGACCAGGAATGGGCAGGAATACAACACACAACATTGTTATTGAAATGTAAATCAGCCACACAACAATCCTCAAGTGACGAACAATGAAATTTGAATGATAGTGAAGAGGCCGAGTGATCAAGACGTATTTGTTAATTGACAGGAGAAGAAGGCAAGCTACGACAAACATCATAGACGATCGATAAAGAAAGGGCAACACCATATTGCTGATTCTACACGTCTCTTCGTTGTTAAACTGGTACCAAAGATATATCCATACGTTCCAGGATATGCCAAGAGCATAGTTCACACACATCATGTTTCTGTACAAAAACCGTGACGCGTCATCGAGTCCCAAGTGGTAGCCATAGTTACAGATGACCACCAGTGCCAACGAATTCAAACCCACAGTTAGAACTATGGCTCCAGAGAGGCAAATTGCTGGCAATAGAAACACCATGATCGATCAAAGTTTCTTTTTGCAAGATGACGGGACAAAGAAAGCCTGTTCTATGTGAAATAGAAATCATGAAAGCCATGAAAAATCCGCCTTTGGCTGAAGTGGGCAACCGTGTCTAAATGAAATGGATTGAACTGAATAGAGCGGAACGGACATCAGATTCAAAGCTATTCTGAAGATAAAAATCTCCATCGCCTTCTTTTATGTTTGCTGATAGTGTCGTTAAGTTGAACCTGTGATCTCAGCTTTTCCTGCGTACAACTAGCGGTGATGTTGACATTTAAGAAGAAAGCTCAAATCGTCACATATGACAAATGACATTTCGCGCATGCTCCTGAGATAACCAATCACAATCCAACGTGCACCGTATTGAAACTCTGAATTACAAATTGACTTTTTTAATTTTGTAATTTGAATAGCTAGTGGCTGTCTAAAATTTATTAACTGAGACCTATAAAACCTTTTCCTAATTTTATGAATATTACGACTGTTGACAAGCGAATTAAGAATCTCAATTACTTTCGCAATCGTTATTGGCCCGAAATATTTGCCACCTGTCATGATGGTTACCGATAACGGAAGGTAGTTATCCCTAATGGAAGCTGAACGCGTCTGTCATGGCATTATCATCATGATCATGTTGCAATGGAAAATATTATTATGTACCACCATGTTGCAAGGGAAGTATTATCTCACATCACACTATTAGCACAAAAATATTGCGTTCTTCAAAGAGCTTCCCCCAATTATAAGTGGTATAATCAATAAATATGTTTTTTTTTTCTCTGGTTCGCTTGAATCGGATCATATCAAGCGGCTTATCAAGAATAGTAAAGTGGGAAAAATATGGAAGATCTACAGACCCGCTCAGTTAACATATTGATCCAAAACAATTGATCTGACAGCAGTATTACCGATGCAGCAATGTTCAGTTGTAAACGACCACGGCCCTGTCTTGTAAAGAATTGCACTTGATTGCAACTTAGCTTGCAATTAATATCAATCGTAACTCTGTACACTACAGATTGGACTTGCGATCGATTAAGATTAATCGAAACTCTTTAAACGACTAAGCCATGATTTGAATGATGCAGTCAAGCACAATCATAGTTGTGTGAGAGTACTGCTTACGAGTATTGAATAACCTCCGGTTGATGTTTGATAATACTTTTCGAGTACTCTACCGTTTTGGATACATCGTTCCGCGATCTCCTTATTCGCCATTTGAAACAAATATGTGACTTTAAAAATAGTTGGTGGACGTGCTTCCAATCATCTCTTCCAATCATCAACAGGCGGTTGTCATTAGAGGGAGGCCATCGGATACAGGCAGTTGGTTCTGAGATGGGAACCGCATGGATCTGTTGTCATAGCATGCCTAGTTGTTGGGCAATTATACACGAAAGTATTCAATAAAGATGTCTGGCTGCAGTAGATTAATCATTCTCGATTTCCCAGTAACTAGTCCTAGATTACTAGACTATATTTTGTCAGTTGGGATCAGAATTGTCCAATAGCCCGGAAACCGGGCTACGTCGTCATGGTTATGGGACAAATAACGTTCACCCTGCATTCTTATCGTCTTGTGGATGTTATATCTAGCAATTCTATGAAGGGATCTGAAAAATGTGTCATTCATGCAGTTATATTCTGCATCAAATGAATATGAAATCCCCACAGTAGTTTTGAATATAGAGGGATGTTGGAGTGAAGTACCGTAAAATAATTTCATACCGGTAAATTGAATTATTATTGGGGTAGTCATTGATGATCAAACGACAATTAAGAAGCACATCATCAATACTTAAGTGTCATAAGGCTTGTATAATTGCATACGATTAATAAACTGAGGCGGAATCTTGATCAAGCAAATGTATACATATTATATGTAAGTCATGCATGGGTGGAATGGACAACTATGATCTAAATAGTGGAAAGGCAAGAATATGACAAAGAACATGCCTTTGAAAATACAAAAGTGCCCCTCTCACGTAATTTCATATTGGGCTCACTTTTTGAAGATGAAACCGGTCCTTCAAAAAACGAAAGTGGCCACCTCGTAACGTATCCATCACACCCTCCTGGGCTTTGTAACATAAATGTTTGCGATCAATTGCAAATTTGAAAGACAAATCCTGATTGGATACTAGTCAGTCTTTTGAACAAAAAGCGCATGCAGCAATGATGTGCATTGGCTATTGCCATTTTGCGATGGGGCCCTGTGAGTACTCAAAACAATTGCACCGTGGTCACACAATGCCAAGAAAAGTGCCTCGTGAATGACAAAAGTAAAAAAAAAAATGATGTGTTCACATTTGGGTATAATGCGACACAAAATTCAAGGTGCTCGTTCATGCCAACAGGCTTGGAATGTAGCCCATATTATCATATTGTCCCCTTTGCCCAGTAGTATTTATACAGGGTAAGTCAGAAAAAAATGTTACACTTTCTTACATGCTCATAATCATACTTCTTGTACCAGTGTCAGATAGAGCAACTCTTCCAGTCTTATTCGATTCCACATGTGTGGGGAATCAGTAATGAATTTATTGGATAGGAACAAAAATAATGGGTCTGGGTGAAAACCCATTTGCGCCAATTTTAACAATACCTTACGTGATTTGGATTCCACTACACAATAAGCTTGGCGCAAATGGGTTTTGACACTTTTCAAACAAGGGCTGTTGTGCACTCAACCATTACGACAACACTGAAACAAATTTTACCAAGTGACAAAGGAATGTTTACCTTATCCATACATGCTAGAAATTCTCCCTGAATTCCACATAACTTTAGAAAATACTTAATTTAAGAAATGTAACATTTTTTTCTGACTCACCCTGTAGAGTGTCATGCGTGGTTTTACATGCATCGCAGCATGGGTGGGGCAAACGTCAAAGCATATGCAGTATATACGGTTCATACTTTTTTTTGCATGACATGACATAATTTGCCATTGCAATATGACGGTACTTCATCATATTCGTTATTGCAATGTGAGAATGACAGATTTATTAACATTTTATTGGAGATGGTCAACTTCCGTTATTGGTAAATATGACGAACGGTGGATAATCTATTATTTGATATGGTGGGTACCCTTAATTTTCTTGTTACCCGTCATGATTTTCCCTTTGTTATGACTGAGCATTGAGAAAACTTTACATAATTCTCCGTCAATATGCTATACGCACTTATACGCACTTGCTTGTCACATATCGAGTTATATCAATTTTGTAACAAGTAGTCTTCAATATTTCATGTTCCAGCTTCCACGTGGATTTTTTTTTTACAAAGTTCTGGTGCACATTGTACTATGATTGGCTCTCTCATGAGCATGCGCAGAAGACACAAACAGCTTGAAATGCCACTAGTCGTACCTGGAGATTTGAGCTTTCTTCTATCCATCGTGTTCCACCAGTCTCGATGAGCCAGCAAATAACATCAGTACCGATGGTTGCAAGGGAACAGTTAAGTCGCAGGTTCTACCCAACGACAATTCCAACGACAGAAGAGAATTCAAATTGAGCGAAACATATATCACGATATCAGTTTAAATCATCTCAGTTCATTTCGTTCAGGCGCGGTGGCACACTTCCGCTGTAAAGTAACTTTTCAAGACCTCTAGAATTTCTTTGTAATATTGAAAACAAGCTCTCTTCATCCAATCATCTTTCATCATCATGATCATCGTGATATTTTCAGCGATATTCCATTTCGGAGCCATTGTTCTAACTTTGGGTTTCAACTCGTTCGCACTGGTGGTCATCTGTTGCTATGGTTACCACTTGGGACTCGACGACGTGTCTCGATTCTTGTACAAAAACATGATGTGTATGAACTTTATCCTTGGTATTGCCTGGAATGCGTGGACGTTTATTTTGTGTTGGCTTAACAATGAAAAGACTTGTGAAATCAGTAATATGATTCTGCCTTTTATCTATCGATTGAGTATGATGATTGAAGTAGCTTGTCTTCTTTTCCTGTCGATTAACAAATACATCTTGATCACTCGGCCCCTTCAGTACCATTCATATTTTATTGTTCGTCACTTGAGGATTGTTGTGTGTCTGATTTACATTTCCATAGGTCTGCTGTGTGTGGTATTCTTGCCCATTCCTGGCCTGCCGTTTGTCGCGCAATGGACTCAGAACTGCATCACCGAAGCATTCCCCGTTGCTGAATCTTGGATAACAGTGGTTCTCTCTTTGCATATTGTGGTTCCAGTTTGTATAATGTTAGTATTAGCAACTACAGTAGACATTCGAATAATGCTCTTAGCCAGGCGAGTGAGGAGACAGATTCTACAAGCGCCTCTCCACTTAAAGAAATCAGAAGACGGTCAAAATCCTGAACCAGAAAATAATGCAAGGCCAACATTTTCAGGTGTCAGGCCTGTTATTGTGCTGACAGGTCTCTTTGATATTTGTTGGATAATTTTCGTAACACAATTTTTCGTGGACATCATGATTTCCAGAGTGCTTTCCGAAGCCATAGACTTCATCGCCTCCTCTGTCACGTGGTTGCAACCCCTTGTCTTCATTCTGAGCTTCAGAGAGGCAAGAAGAATCAGTTGGAGAATCATTCCTTGGAGGCGCCATCCTTAGGTTGAATGAGAAAACCGGATCAAGTAGATAATTTCCCGAGGACAGGATATAACGCTGGATACTGTTCTTTACACCATTCTTTTGCGGAATATACAGATATATTCAAGATTACGGAGGCAGTGGTAATTCTGTCACGTGGTTTCAACAGCTCCTTGAGGCCAGGAGGGTCAGTTGGATCATCGGAAGCCGCCAACCGGTGGGCGAGTGGTCGCTCACGCATCGTCCATCCAGCATGTCCAGTTTCCCCTTTATCATGTTTATAGTCGAACAGCTAACTGAAAGGAACGCTATAGCATTTATTAATGACGTGATAGTATTTTTACTACAGTATCACGTGTTGATACATATATGTAGCTATATTGTCATGATTGTGATGTCATCTATTGAATTCTTCGTGATTAAATTAGCACTTTCACAATCCTGTCATAGGTGTTAAAACACATTTGCAACTTTTGACCGATAAGTAAAAAGTAATACATTGAATAGAGCAATATTGCTCACTATAAATATCGTATAAGCAACTTTGATTACGGATTTGCACTGATAGTTACACCTCAACATTTCATATTTTTGAGAGAGATTTATTATTCATCTGATATCAATCTCTTCTTCTATATGTGTATAAAATATATAAAGTGTATAAAATGTATATGTTTACTATTAAGAGAACATGTGTAGCATGGAAGCCATAATGAGGACATAGGTTACACTCTATTGCGAACAAGCCTTCGTGAATTTGAATCTTTGTAAGAATAGAATATATTTGTGTCGACTTGTGCGACATTGTTGCATTTTCCACAAGTAATACACACAACTTATGCGCGCATAAATACCCATATTATTGTTATAATTTTTATATCTATTATAATTAAGTAATCACATTTCTGAAGTAAAGTGTAGTACTGATTTCGCAAGTAGTTTCCAGATGAAAATATATATTGCTACTCTGATTAACGTGAAACACGATATTTCCGTGCTAATCTACTTGATCAAATCATACTAGACAATGATACCCATTGCAATTATGGTGGCACTTCATCGCGTTTGGCGTTGTAATATGGTGGCACTGATAACATGACCAATTACTTACCCTTTTGTTTGGCATGAGCAGCTTCCGTGAGCGGTAAATATAATGACAGTCCGGTAAATTTGTCATGTATTCAACAATCGAAACTAATGGGGATCCTCAATTTGCTTGTCAGAAGTCGTGATGCCCCTATTGTTATGACTGCAGATGTGGATGGCTATTTTTTAAATCTCCGTCAATATGCTCCGGGTACGCACGTGGTATTCAAATGTCAAGTACTATTACTTTTGAATAGGATTCCATATTTATATTTGAGCTCTCTAATACGATGGTGATGACACAGTTCTGCCACACAATAAATCATGATTGGTCTTCTCAAGAGCATGCACAGAAAATCATTCTTATAAATTGACTTTTGAAAAATTGCATTTAACTGACCATCAATAAGGCTACTGCAGAAACCACGCGTACTTTAAATATCAAGGCGGAGTTTTTACATTTGAATTGTCTGTATTGTCCTATTGTATTCCAGTTCTTATAACATGTATTACAGTGATGATTACAAACTTCTGCACCAAGCTTGATTGTGCTTGGTCATTTTATGAGCATGCGCGCGGATCATCTAAACGTGTCCAAATGCCACTTGACGTATCGGGACATTACAGATTTCTTATTCCGTCACACTTTCTCGCTCCGTATACTGATAGCCTGCTCTGGGAAGTGGATGAGTAATGTCGACCTCTCGTGGTTTACCCATTATGGTTCTTCGATTTTAATTTTGATTGAATAGATAGTAACTATTGCAGTCGTCAAGGCTTTCGTGATTATCTGTATCAATTGTTGAATCATAATGGCGGTGCTTACGGCTATCTATTATGCGCTAGCCACTTTTTTGACGGTGGTGTTTAACTCGTTCGCACTGGTGATCATCTGTTGTCATGGTCACCACTTAGGAATCGACGATGCATCTCGATTCTTGTATCGAAACATGATGTGTATGAACTATGTTCTCGGCATCGCCTGGAATGCGTGGACATATTTGTTTTTCCAGCTGAACAACGATAAGACATGTCAATTTAGCAATATGGTGTTGCCTTTTATTTTCCGATCAAGTGTCATGATTGCAGTGGCTTACCTGCTTCTCCTCTCGATCAACAAATACATCTTGATCACTCGGCCCCTTCACTATCATTCACATTTCATTGTGCGTCACTTGAGGATTGTTGTGTGCCTGATTCACATTTCTGTGTGGCTGTTGTGTGTGATGTTCCTGCCCATTCCTGGTCTGCCGTTTGTCCCCCAGTGGACTGAAAACTGCATCAAAGACACATATCCCGTTGCCGAATCTTGGGTGACATTGTTCATCATTTTACATGCCGTCGTTCCAGTATGTATAATGTTAGTATTTGCAACTATATTAGACATTCGAATACTATTGTTAGCCAGACGAGTGCGGAAACAGATTCTACAAGCACCTATTGCCTTAGTGACATTAAAAGGAGATCAAAATCCGGAAGCTCAAGCACTCAATGCCCCACGGCCAGGATTTCAAGGTTTCAGACCTATAGTACTTCTAACAGGTTTGTTCGATATTTGTTGGATATCATTCGTACCACTGTTTTTCGTCAATTCCTCACAAATATCCTCTACAATGGACGGAATTTCATCTTATGTCACGTGGTTGCAACCCATCGTCTTCATTCTGGGATTCAGAGAGGCGAGAAGACTCAGTTGGAGAATCATTCGTCGGAAGTCACCAACCCGCGGTTGAATGGTCGCCTAAGGATTATCATGTTTACCCTCGTCTGTGCCGTGAGCGTCCAACAGTTTTCTGGAAGATGCACCTTCATGCCATGAGCATGATGTGTATAAACCATGATTTTAGTGTGTTACTTTAGAAAAATGATTTGTCAGTATTGTGCGCGTGAAAATGTGTGTCAAATACAATTCTCATTACCTTTTTCTGGAGGAGGTTTAGTTTGTCTAATTGCGTGTTCCCGGAGTTCCCCCGTGCTAGAATTCTAAAACTGAGGTGCGGGAGGATGAGGGATGCGTATAGCATAAAAAGTGTTTGACATGGGAAATACTGTTTGATTTTATTTAGTATTCCAATATTCCTTGATATCGATTTGGTTCTGTCTTCTGAATGTGGTTTCCAAGAACAATTTTGATCGATAGTTACTGCAAGAAATTTTGTACATGATAATTTGGGACTAGATGTGTGTTGGATAATGATGTTGCCTGGGAGGGACTCGATTGAATTGCTAAATAACATATAGTTTTTAGAAGGTTTATTGAAAGTCTGTTGGCATTAATCCATGTAGCTATGTATTGTAGTTTCTGGTTTATAGTTTTGAGTAAGATATCTGGTTTGTGATGTGAGAGAAAAATGTTTGAGTCATCAGCGAATAAAATAAAAGACAAGTAATTAGATGCTTGAGGGATATCATTTATGTAAATGCTGAAGAGACGAGGGCCTGAAATAGATCCCTGGGGAACGCCGCATTTATTTATTTATTTATTTATCTCTCTATTAATTGATTAATTTATTTGTTTGTTTATTCATTTATTTGTTTATCTATTTATTCATTTATTAACGTTTTATTTCAACAGAGTAGCACTTTCAGTTATACAGCTGATCTACCGAGGGGCCCTGCATACAATAAAAAACAACGCATTGAATATTTTTGAGTGAAGCATTTTTGCCCTGTAACGACACATATTGTTTACGTCGTGACAAACTATCTTTTTTTTAAATTAACTCTTTATGTGTCAGATTGACTGCTGCCCGGTAGGATTTGTGAACAAACTTATGCATAAACGCTTTAATGGCGCATGAAGGGCTAATGTCGTGGTAGCATGTTTTTCATCATGATGTTATGAATTGAAAATTAGCTTGGAGAGTTTCACGTTCACATCCTAAGAAAGGTTTAAGGTTACAGCACGTTATTTCGATCATGGCTCTAATGGTTCGAATATATAGGATTGAAGACCTGTAAACTGGGTCCTCACGAAACAGTTCTGTAAAACTTTATGTAGTAAGTTCTACCTATATTTACTTATTTATAAAGCTCCTGTCATCAGTTGAGCACTCTACCACTGGATGGTTTTGCCCATACTTGGATATATATATATATATATATATATATATATATACCACTGGATCCAGCGTTAGGGAGACATGCTATAAAAATGCGTCTTTCGGAGACATTTTCTAGATTACATCATAACTTTGTAAAAAATCTACCAACGTTTATTATGATTCGCTAAAATAAAAACTAAAACTGTTATCCTTAAATCAGCACATTTCTCCTTTTCAATAGGAGTTCCTTTCTTAAGTTACAAATATATGGTGCTAATTTTTGTCTCCTTAACGTTTTGTTTCACTCTGGGCAGCGTTAGGGAGACATTTTCCTGTGTCCTACCTTAAGGAGACATGTCTCCCTAATACACCGTTTTATACCATGTACACTAAGCATAGGCAAATATTTACAAATAAAATTTTAACTTGTGCTCTAAGGGAAACTCCACCCTGAAATTATGTTCATTTTAATTAAAACAGGAAAATGTAGGAAACATATCAGCCAATGTTTGAATTTTAAAGTTTTAATTCGTCACTGTTTTCACGAACCATATATTATATGGCAAATGCATTTTCACGAACCGGGCCGCTAGCGGACTACGTGGGATCAATTGAGCTAGTAAGTTAACTTATCGAGTATTTTTATCAATATATCTGATGTGATCTGCCGGTTACATGCCAAATCTTGTAACAGATGCTGATTTAGACCCTGCCATATTGTTTGAAGATCCAAAATAAGCATAAAATTGATGTAGATATGTCGTTATTGGTTTGACTGCCCCACCTATTGCTTTTTGTGTAGTAAAATTGTGTGTGCGAACTGTAAAGCCCGGCTCACACCTTTGCGTTTTTAGCTACATGTACGTATTGCTGCGATACCCGAACGCAGCCTAAACGCAGCCGGCCTTAAGCAGCACGACGCAGCAAAACATTCGGCAGCCCTCACACTGTTGCGTGTGGAGCTCGTTATAGCTCGTACATTTTTTTGAAAAACGACCGCTTACGGTCGCTTTAGGTTGCGTTTTACCGCGCTCTAGCTCGCTTTTGCTCGTACAGTCGTAGCAGTACGATGTAATACGAAGTTTGCTCTCCACGTTGCGTGTTTATCTCGTTAGCCCTGCACTCGCTTGTTTCTCGCTAGCCGCTCGCCCTACCTCGTCTCGCCTCGACTCACTGCTCATTCACTCGCTTTATCTCGACTGCTGCTCGTTCCGCAGCGTAACAGTTCACTCTTAGCATGCATACACGTGTGGTCGTATATTGCAGCGGTGTTGATCGCCGTGTCAGATCTCGTTATCCGTGTTGCCTGGCAACATTCCTGTTGCTAGGCGAGAAGACAAACACGAGATACTTTACGTCTGGTTATTTTAAATGATTATCCGAACAACACCTAGTAATAATGATACTGCCTGACTTGGGGCTTTTTTCTAGATTTTAAACAAAAAATGAAATAGCTTTCTTGAACGCAATGTCATAACTATCGTCATTAAATTGTCAACATTTGATCCTTTCTAAATCAAATTACCTCAATTCTGAATTTATATCTGTGTATTAAAGCTCTTGTTCTCTCAATTGATGTTTTTTTTATTATTATTTTTCATGAAAATGCTTCATAAATATATGAGAATGCACAATGTTAAAGGTGTACCTGCTCGCCCTGATTCTTTTTCTCTCTCTTTTTTTTGTCCACATGCACTCCGATTGCGCCAATTGTCATGTCTTGGGGATAGGATCACGTGGTTGTGTCCGATTGTTAAAATAAACAAGCTCCTCAATTAAGCCCTGCTCACACCTTTGCGTTTTTAGCTGCGTATTGCTGCGATAGCCGAACGCAACTTAAACGCAGCCTTACGCAGCACGACGCAGCAAAACATTAGGCAGCCCTCACACTTTTGCGTATGGAGCTCGTTATAGCTCGTAATTTTTTCTGAAAAATGACCGCTTACGGTCGCTTTAGGTTGTGTTTTACCTCGCTCTTGCTCGCTTTTGCTCGTAGCAGTACAATGCAATACGAAGTTTGCTCGCCACGTTGTGTGTTTATCTCGTTAGCCACTCGTTTGTTGCTCGCTTGCCGCTCGCCCTTCCTCGTCTCGCCTCGACTCACTGCTCATTCACTCGCCTTATCTCGACTGCTGCTCGTTCCGCAGCGTAACAGTTCGCTCTGCTGCGTACACGTGTGGTCGTATAATGCAGTGGTGATGATCATTTTGTGGTACTAGTCAGATCTCGTTATCCGTGTTGCCTTGCAACATTCCTGTTGCTAGGCGAGAAGAAAAACACGAGATACTTTACGTCTGGTTATTTTAAATGATTATCCGAACGACAAATAGTAATAATGATACTGCCTGACTTGGGGCATTTTTCTAGATTTTAAACAAAAAATGAAATAGCTTTGTTGAACGCACATAACTATCGTCATTAAATTGTTAACATTTGATCCTTTGAAAATCAAATTACCTAAATTCTGAATTTATATCTAGCTGTGTATTAAAGCTCTTGTTCTCTCAATTGATGTTTTTATTTTATTATTGTTAATGAAAATGCTTCATAAATATGTGAGAATTCGCAATGTTAAAGGTATACTTGCTCGGCCTGATTCTTTTTTTTTCTCTCTCTCTTTTTTTTTGTCCACATGCACTCCGATTGTGCCAATTGCCATGTATTGTGGATAGGATCAAGTGGTTGTGTATGAGTGTTAAAATAAAGGAGTTCCTCAATTAATGTTTAGGCAGATATCCGCAGTGCTGGTTAGCCAAAGCGAGCGGGAACGAGGTAAAACGAGCGAAAGACGAGCTCGACTCGCAGTTAAGATCCAAGACGAACCCAGTGCATCGCCCTACATCCGTAACGGTCCTTGTTGTTGCGAACAGCGTGCGAGGTATAACGCAATGAGATACGCGTTGATGCGAGCTAAAGCGAGGTAAGTCGAGGTAAATCGAGCCGGTAACCAGCTTTAGGCAGTGAAACGCAGCTCAAAGTAGCGCTGCGTTGGCCTGCGTTAAGCTGCTCGCTGTTGCTCGTCCTTGCTCGCATCATCTGGTTGCCACTCGTCTTTGCTCGTATGGATTTTTCTCTTGCGTTCAGTTGAGGAAGTTTGAAAAAATTTCAAACTAGCGAGCTAGAACGCAATGCCTCTACGTTGGTCTGCGTATTGACCTTGTATTAGCTCGTTTAATCGCGTTGTGTTGCGTTTATCTGCGTTCGGGCAATACGCAGCTGAACGCATGCTAAAAACGCAAAGGTGTGAGCCGGGCTTTAATGTTTAGGCAGATATCTGCAGTGCTGGTAAGCCAAAGCGAGCAGGAACGAGCTAAAATGAGCAGGAACGAGGTAAAACGAGCGAAAGACGAGCTAGACTCGCAGTTAAGATCCAAGACGAACGCAGTGCATCGCCCTACATCCGTAACGGTCCTTGTTGTTGCGAACAGCGTGCGAGGTATAACGCAATGAGATACGCGTTGATGCGAGCTAAAGCGAGGCAAGTCGAGGTAAATCGAGCCGGTAACGCAGCTTTAGGCAGTGAAACGCAGCTCAAAGTAGCGCTGCGTTGGCCTGCGTTAAGGTGCTCGCTGTTGCTTGTCCTTGCTCGCATCATCTGGTTGCCACTCGTCTTTGCTCGTATGGATTTTTCTCTTGCGTTCAGTTGCGGAAGTTTGAAAAAAATTCAAACTAGCGAGCTAGAACGCAACGCTTGGTCTGCGTATTGACCTTGTATTAGCTCGTTTAATCGCGTTGTGTTGCGTTTATCTGCGTTCGGGCAATACGCAGCTGAACGCAAGCTAAAAACGCAAAGGTGTGAGCCGGGCTTAAAACGGTGCGTAACTTTAAGTTGTATCCAGTATGGGGCTAAGTAAAATGACAATCAATTTGGTCTTTACATGTTACATTCTGCGTGTTAATACGATGCATGTTTTCTTCTACTGGTATGACTAGCTCTTAATTTAGCAAGGAAACGTAAGAAAGATTGGGGACAACTTGAAATAAGAATTATCCTATGGTTAACATTATTTTATAGACTTAAAAACTTGTTGTGTTAGATTTTCATGGACACATTACCACATGTACAGCTCTAGGGAATTGGCATTGGGTTAAGGGAAAGGGAAGGAACCGCGGTTTTATCAGGTTCAGCATGGAATTGCTTTAGCCTAAAAACAATCCGGTGTCATGCTGAACCAGAAAAAATATACCTTTCTATTTTATTGATTCCCCAATGTTCTGCATACATGTACATGTACATACATTGTAGATGCAGGTGTGCCCCCCCCCCCCCCCCACACACACACACACTAGATTGATTCATCATTTGCTCTCGTAGTTTCTGAAATAATGTGCTGCATGATTTAAAGTTTTGATAGAACTCATGACAAGTCAATGTTTTCCTGTAATAAGCATGCTCTACATGTAGCTTGAAAAATAGAAGTGAATTCAGAATTTCGTATTTTCTTTTGTTTATTATGTATAACAGGTTTCTGGAAGAGTTGAGTCGTCCTGCAGTGAACAGTCCTTTGGGCAGTCAATTCATCATGGTCCTTTCATCAGAAAGAACTTTCTAAAGGGGAGAATCTCTTGCTATCCAAACTGCACAGCTTCATTCCAAATAGAACTACATGCAGAATGCTAGAAATGTTCATCCCAATCCAGGACTGGACAGGGGTAAAGATGACACACTCTCCTCTTCAGCTATAGACCTGATTATCATCATCATCTTCATCATCTGCATCATCTTCAACATGCAATTAGGTATTCCCCATCGGCACTCTTGCAGTGGAGACACCCAAGCATTCAGCTTCCACATGACGTTCATCGCACCATTTAGTCACTTCGAATTCATCGAAGGAGAACACATAGAAGAACGTGAGGTGGCAAACGAAAGAACAGTATCACACAAAAGAGGCAAGGTTGTCTATTTTCTAACTTCCAGCTTTGCTCAGTGAATGTGCGGTCTGTCTGTAGTAAGACTGCTCTGATACACGATTTTATATGCGATATAGCAATGTGGATTTGATTGCCATGACAGACACCTGGCTCACGGTCAATGATACAACAGTTCTGCAAGAACTCATCCCTCCTGGAGCTATGTGCATACACCAAAAAAGGGTCTCTGGCCTCGCATACAGAGAGACAATCAATATCAAGTGGACGCAGGTGAAAAAGTTCGCAGAATACTGTACTATCTCGTATAAATCATTTCGTCTTCAACTTATAAATCGACCTCCCTATTCAGAACCACATCCAGTAATGGTAAAATCATTTGTATCAGAATTCAATGAATATATTCAGTGTCATTTGCTGTCAAATATTCCTTTGTTAATCATAGGGGATTTCAATATTAATGTGGACACTGACAAATACAGATGCCAGGTCCTTTTCAGATCTTGTTGAATCACTTCGTTGTAAGCAATTGGTGAATTTTTCAAATACTTACATGTATGGTCTTACACTTGATTGAGTGATATGCCGCCAGTCTGATGACATAGTTGTTGGGCCTCCTTGGCCACACTGCTCATTGGTATCTGGTCACATTGCAGTTATGTGCTCCATTAAATCTTATAAACCCCAATTACCTATTAATTAGATATCTTTCTGGAAGCTCTCTGCTATTGATGTAAATAGTTTGAAGTTGGACATATAGCTAATAGTGAGCTTTGCATGCACAGACCTGGTGATCTAACTGAATTAGCATTGTTATATGATGTCACACTTAGTAATGTTTTAGAGAAACATGCTCCTGCAGCTACCTGTTTGGTGACAACCAAACAGGTTGCTGCACGCCCTCAAGTACCGTGTTATACCAATGATGTGAGGATAGAAAAAATGAAAAGGAGAAAATCTGAAAAGCATTGGCTAAGAACTAGGGCAGCTAATGATTGGGGCGAATATAAGACAGTTCAAAATGTGACACTGCAACTTCTGAACAAAACTCGTACACAACACGACAGAGATCTTATTCTGGAAAACAAGGATAATCAAAAGAAGCCTCTCATTGTTGTCAAGTCCATGTTGAACATGTCAAATAAGCAACCTTTGATACCATGTACTACATGTATTGATGAAAATGAATTTGTCAATGACCTAGGTAATCACTTTTCTGACAAAGTATTGAAAATCCATAAGAATATTGAAACATGTTTAGATACAATTTGTGAGCCTAGGAATTATCCTCCTTTTGACACTTTCAACAAAGTAGATACTTTAAGTAATTTTGAATCTCTTTCTGAGTACGAGGTTGAAGAACTCATTGCCAACCCACAGTTTTGAACCGCGGTATATTTTGTCCAGTTCAGCATGAAACATGATGCTTTAGCCTAAAAAGCATCATGTTTCATGCTAAACTAGACAAAATATACTGCGGTTTAAAACTGTGGGTCCATCCCTTTCCTCCCTTTCCCTTTACTTATGCCAATTGGTCGAGGGTGCAGCTATCCAACAGATTATGGAACATCTTAGACACAACTCTCTTTTGTCATGTACTCAATCTGCATATAGACAATTCTACAGCACTGAAACTGCACTGCTAAGAATAAAAAGTGTACTGTTAATGGCTATGTATATTCAGAAAGTCACCCTTTTACTTTTAATGGATCTAAGCAGTGCATTTGACACAATAGACCATTCTCGCTTGCTAGAAGTAAGACGAAAAGTAACACATAGTATCTTCATACACAGTTAAACCATTGCCCAACAAGTCCGTCCGTTTATAAGTGAGGTTAAAGATTGACTGAGAATCGCTAGAATCGCTGCTGGGAATGGAGATGTGGGCAGCAAAATGTGATTTTTAATATTCCTTTCTCTTTCTTTACCGTGTTTACGGCCATAAACATATCAATGTTCACCTTGTACTGTTACAAATATTTATTGTCATTGATATCCAATATATGCACAGGTGCACCACATGTCTACATGACATGGATTAATTGCAGCCTGTAGCATGGGGTGAAATATCCCCTGATACTCCTATTGGTGAAATACATTTACAGAAAAAAATGTATTTAATCAAACTACATCAATCAGTTCTCAAGAAAAGGTAGACATCTTTCAGTGTTTTCAAATTCCTTCTTTGGTGTTACATGCGTCGTGTACATTAATATCCTTAGTAGTCATGGTAGTGTGTTGAATGGTGATGAATCCACTTTTTCAACATTAAACCTGTGTTCTAATTGTTACAAGCGTAATCCAGACACAATAGGTACCAACCGTTTGGCTGCAAGTTTTATTTTCCCCCACTGTAACAAATTATATTTTTATTTGGAATCACAGACTGATGTTGTGCTTAGCCACTAATTCAAAACCTCATGGTTTTAATGTTTGAAATATCACACAAATTTCAATTGAATGAAGCCAGAATTTAGAATATCAATGACATTTTGCTGAGTTTTATTCAATGTTATGTCTGTATTCCCGTTTCAAAGAAATCGTGGGGAGAACGAGCCTTTGCTCATGCAGGGCCAACCCTGTGGAATTCTCTTCCACAGAGTTTGAAAACTCTGATGTCAGTGACCACCTATAAGGGCAACCTAAAGACATACCTGTATAATGGTGCTTTTTGACATACAACCATATATGTTTTAACTTGGAAAGTTCATACCTGTACTGTATTTTGTTCTTTCTCGTTAATGTGCTCTGAAGCGCCTTGAGCATCTAATTAAGATAAAAATTCCATGTATTCAACCAAATGAATGCACTTTCAACATGTAAAGTTGTATGCACTTTATAGTAAACTGCATCACATGTATACTTGTAGAGGTTTGTTTGAAACTTAATGAATGCAATATTTAATATCATATATTGTTTTGGGTATTTTCCTTGCCAGGATGATTGTAAATCTAATTACATGAATAGAATGACAACATGTCTATATGAGGGTATGCATTGTAAATAGTGTTGTTTGTGTAAGCAGGTGGCTATGAGTCCTCAGTTTGCATGCTGTTGGGAGTGTGTAGGTGGGCCTGTCTACATTAACGGGTACATTTCTGTTACATTTACTGTAACATTTGCATAAATCTCTTAAATTCCAGTATATTTTTGTCTCTTAAACAAACCAGCCAATAATATTAAAATATAAAAGAAATGTATTGATATACACTTTACAAGGTTTGGTACGCTTCAGAAAATTTGCCCTGTACAAATTTGCCATGGCACGTACGTTGCTAACGGAGGGTGCGAACGCACCCCCCTTCAGAACCATAAAAAAAAAAATCATGGGCGGAAAACCCGGGGGGACAAAAATTGTTAGAAGAACGTCATACCCCCCCCCCCCCCCCCCCCCACTGAGAGCATTTTCAGAGACTGGGCGGGATAAAAAAAAAAAAAAAAACACCTCCCAAAAACCCATCACTACCCCCCCCCCCTCCCACCCCCCATTGAGAGCATTTTCACAGACTGGGCGGGATAAAAAAAAAAATGTGTTTTTGTGTTTTTGTGTTTTTTTTTTTCATAAAAAGCACCCCCCCCCCCCCCCCTAGAAAAAAAGCTGGTGACGGCCATGCGTTACCAACGTGCCATGGCAAATTTCACCAACATGGCTGCATTGTGTGATAGTTTGTAATCAACATTTATGATATTGGAATTTATCTGAGTCCTTTAGAGAATTCTGGATTTTTCCTAGAAAGAGAAAGAAGAAAAACATCAATGACAGTGCTGTATCTCATAAAATATTGTTAATGAAGAAATGTCACAAGTGCAAGTTATGGTAATGATATATAGAATTTGAATATGATTATGCTTTAATACTTGCCTTCACTTTTCATAATTCAGTCAAAATTATCTGTGATGAGAAGAGAGGGTGTAAGCCACAGTGGGGGTGTTGAAGGCAAGAAAGGAAGATTGAGAAAGAGAGATTGGGAGGTAGTGTCCACATGTTTAGCCGAGGTACTAGGCTGTGAGGTACATGGACACAACCCAGTCTGTATAACAACTACGTCTGGTAACACAGATTTCGCCCTAATGAAATCATAGCTCCTCTGGCTTCTGTTACCAGACATAGTTGTTAACAGACTCGGTTGTGTCAATGCACCTCACAGCCTAGTACCTAGGCTACCACATGTTATGCATTTGCTACTGTACTGAAAGTTTGTAACATCCCATGTCATTCACCCTCACTGCTTACGTCTCTTTCTCTCTCTCTCTTTCTGTTTCTCTGTCTCCCTCTCTCTCTGTGTCTCTCTTTCTTTCTCTCTCTCCCTCTCTGATCTCTCACTTCCCTATCTCATCCATGCATGCAGACATGTCTGTTCCCACGGTCATTCTGTTTACCAACATCCCCATCTCCTAATCCACCCCAGGATAGGCCATTCCCCCCCCCCCCCCCCCCAGTCAACACTTCTATATTTATCAACATGCTACTTAGTAAACACGTGTCAGTGTTGTGCACTGGTGCTGACTGTGTGAGCTCTGAATAAAATCACTTGCTATCTAGACATCAACTGAAGCAGTCCTACGTGTCTCTCTGTATACCGTAGTATATACCAACATTATAGAACCAGTGTAAAATCATAATGGCACTATTTTTGGATATGTACACAGTGGAATGGTTATGGATTCTCAGAAAGTCACACTTTTACTTTTCAAAGATCTAACCAGTGCATTTGAAAGCATAGACCATTCTCGCTTGCTAGAAACGTTAAAGACGCGTTTCGGTATAAATGGTCTTGTCCGTATGTGGATAGAGTCATACAGTGTACCTTGCGAATAAATACATGTATCAAAAGATAAAAATAGATGGTGCCCTTAATTTGGCGGCCCACAATTAAGGATCACGATTAGGTCCCGTGTTATTTACAATGTACACTAGCGATCTCATTTCATATGTTCAAACATGCTTTCTTTATATGTCACTGCTATGATGATGACACACAGCTTCATGTACATGTATCTGTCAGTCTCACTGAGCATTCTCAAGAATAAGCCGTATTATTAGTAGAAACGTGTATTGACTATGTAAGTACGTGGATGGATGCTAGAGAATAGGCTTATACTAAATGATGGTAAAACTCGTGAAGTTGACGTCCAGTTCTTCTCTTCCGCATTGTCATTGTCGTCCATCTGAGATAGATAAAAGTTAATTCTATACGTTTGGAGACAAATCAAAGCAACCTAGCTGGCATAGCTGCACAACTTAGCTGTAACGCTTCGTCTGATGGCGACTTGCGAATGATTTGCTGCATATATACCGCGACGCGCGCGGGATGCTAAGTAGAGGCGCTTTAAGGAGACACTTATTGCTAAAATATACCGTGTAAAGGAGACGTTTTGGCAAATATATGTAAATCTTACTGTGCAGGAGTACGATCAAAAATAGCTGCTCAGTGTTGTCTAGTCCATGTCGAACATGTCAAATAAGCATCCTTCGATGCCATGTACTATTGATAGATATGAATTCGTCAATATGCCCTGGGTAATCACTTACTTGTCTGACAAAGTCTTGAAAATCCATAAAATAATGAAAAACGTTTAGATCCAATTTGTGAACCTAGGAATTATCCTTCTGCTGACACGTTCAACGAAGTAGGTATTTTAAGCAATTTTAAATCTCTTTGTGAGTACGAGGTTGAAAAATTCAATGCCAACCTTAGGACCATTGGACCAATATCCACAAAACTCCTCCTCTAATGTGTCGATGTACTCATTCTTATATTCACATCATTGATCAATCTTTCTCTCTCTCTCTGTCTCTCGACCGGTCACTTTCCAATGCAATGGGAAAATGCTCTTATCAATCCGTTATTGAAAGAAACCGGTTCTTGATGCAGTCTCTGAGGAAACTTACGACCTGTACATAAGCAATCTGAAATACATGTACATATCAAAGTTGGTGGAGGATGCAGCTACCCAACAGGTTATGGAACATCTTAGACGCAACTCTCTTTGGCCGTGTACTCAATGTGCAGACAATTCTACAGCACTGATCCTGTACTGCTAAAACTGCTTTGCAATGGTCACGATTGGGTCCCATGTTATTTACAATGCACACTAGCGATCTCATTTCAAATGTACAAACATGCTTTCTTAAAATCTCATGTCACTGCTATCATGATGACACACAGCTTTAGCTTCATGTATCTTTCAGTCTCACTGAGCATTCTCAAGAATAAGCCGTATTATTAGTAGAAACGTGTATTGACTATGTAAGTACGTGGATGGATGCTAGAGAATAGGCTGATACTATATGATAGTAAAACTCGTGAAGTTGACGTCCAGTTCTTCTCTTCCGCATTGTCATTGTCGTCCATCTGAGATAGATAAAAGTTAATTCTATACGTTTGGAAACAAATCAAAGCAACCTATGTAGCTGGCATAGCTGCTCAACTTACCTGTAACGCTTCGTCTGATGACGACTTGCGAATGATTTGCTGCATATATACCGCGACGCGCGCGGGATGCTAAGTAGAGGCGCTTTAAGGAGACACTTATTGCTAAAATATACCGTGTAAGGGAGACGTATCGGCAAATATATGTAAATCTTACTGTGCAGGAGTACGATCAAAAATAGCTGCTCAGTGTTGTCTAGTCCATGTTGAACATGTCAAATAAGCATCCTTCGATGCCATGTTCAAACATGCTTTCCTGAGATCTCATGTCACTGCTGTCATGATGACACACAGCTTTAGCTTCATGTATCTTTCAGTCTCACTGAGCATTCTCAAGAATAAGCCGTATTATTAGTAGAAACGTGTATTGACTATGTAAGTACGTGGATGGATGCTAGAGAATAGGCTGATACTAAGTGATAGTAAAACTCGTGAAGTTGACGTCCAGTTCTTCTCTTCCGCATTGTCATTGTCGTCCATCTGAGATAGATAAAAGTTAATTCTATACGTTTGGAGACAAATCAAAGCAACCTAGCTGGCATAGCTGCACAACTTAGCTGTAACGCTTCGTCTGATGGCGACTTGCGAATGATTTGCTGCATATATACCGCGACGCGCGCGGGATGCTAAGTAGAGGCGCTTTAAGGAGACACTTATTGCTAAAATATACCGTGTAAGGGAGACGTATCGGCAAATATATGTAAATCTTACTGTGCAGGAGTACGATCAAAAATAGCTGCTCAGTGTTGTCTAGTCCATGTCGAACATGTCAAATAAGCATCCTTCGATACCATGTACTATTGATAGACATGAATTCGTCAATATGCCCTAGGTAATCACTTACTTGTCTGACAAAGTCTTGAAAATCCATAAAATAATGAAATACGTTTAGATCCAATTTGTGAATCTAGGAATTATCCTCCTGCTGCCACGTTCAACGAAGAAGGTATTTTAAGCAATTTTAAATCTCTTTGTGAGTACGAGGTTGAAAAATTCAATGCCAACCTTAGGACCATTAGACCAATATCCACAAAACTCCTCCTCTAATGTGTCGATGTACTCATTCTTATATTCACATCATTGATCAATCTTTCTCTCTCTCTCTCTCGACCGGTCACTTTCGAATGCAATGGGAAAATGCTCTTATCAATCCGTTATTGAAAGAAACCGGTTCTTGATGCAGTCTCTGAGGAAACTTACGACCTGTACATAAGCAATCTGAAATACATATCAAAGTTGGTGGAGGATGCAGCTACCCAACAGGTTATGGAACATCTTAGACGCAACTCTCTTTGACCGTGTACTCAATGTGCAGACAATTCTACAGCACTGATCCTGTACTGCTAAAACTGCTTTGCAATGGTCACGATTGGGTCCCATGTTATTTACAATGCACACTAGCGATCTCATTTCAAATGTACAAACATGCTTTCTTGAGATCTCATGTCACTGCTATCATGATGACACACAGCTTTAGCTTCATGTATCTTTCAGTCT
This sequence comes from Arbacia lixula, assembly GCA_963669155.1. Lineage (NCBI taxonomy): Eukaryota > Metazoa > Echinodermata > Echinoidea > Arbacioida > Arbaciidae > Arbacia > Arbacia lixula. The sequence continues at coordinate 3,481,673 of OZ022597.1, forward strand.
CACTGAGCATTCTCAAGAATAAGCCGTATTATTAGTAGAAACGTGTATTGACTATCTAAGTACGTGGATGGATGCTAGAGAATAGGCTGATACTATATGATAGTAAAACTCGTGAAGTTGACGTCCAGTTCTTCTCTTCCGCATTGTCATTGTCGTCCATCTGAGATAGATAAAAGTTAATTCTATACGTTTGGAAACAAATCAAAGCAACCTATGTAGCTGGCATAGCTGCTCAACTTAGCTGTAACGCTTCGTCTGATGACGACTTGCGAATGATTTGCTGCATATATACCGCGACGCGCGCGGGATGCTAAGTAGAGGCGCTTTAAGGAGACACTTATTGCTAAAAATATACCGTGTAAGGGAGACGTATCGGCAAATATATGTAAATCTTACTGTGCAGGAGTACGATCAAAAATAGCTGCTCAGTGTTGTCTAGTCCATGTTGAACATGTCAAATAAGCATCCTTCGATGCCATGTTCAAACATGCTTTCCTGAGATCTCATGTCACTGCTATCATGATGACACACAGCTTTAGCTTCATATCTTTCAGTCTCACTGAGCATTCTCAAGAATAAGCCGTATTATTAGTAGAAACGTGTATTGATTATGTAAGTACGTGGATGGATGCTAGAGAATAGGCTGATACTAAGTGATAGTAAAACTCGTGAAGTTGACGTCCAGTTCTTCTCTTCCGCATTGTCATTGTCGTCCATCTGAGATAGATAAAAGTTAATTCTATACGTTTGGAGACAAATCAAAGCAACCTAGATGGCATAGCTGCTCAACTTAGCTGTAACGCTTCGTCTGATGGCGACTTGCGAATGATTTGCTGCAGGCGCTTTAAGGAGACACTTATTGCTAAAATATACCGTGTAAGGGAGACGTATCGGCAAATATATGTAAATCTTACTGTGCAGGAGTACGATCAAAAATAGCTGCTCAGTGTTGTCTAGTCCATGTTGAACATGTCAAATAAGCATCCTTCGATGCCATGTACTATTGATAGACATGAATTCGTCAATATGCCCTAGGTAATCACTTACTTGCCTGACAAAGTCTTGAAAATCCATAAAATAATGAAATACGTTTAGATCCAATTTGTGAATCTAGGAATTATCCTCCTGCTGCCACGTTCAACGAAGTAGATATTTTAAGCAATTTTAAATCTCTTTGTGAGTACGAGGTTGAAAAATTCAATGCCAACCTTAGGACCATTGGACCAATATTCACAAAACTCCTCCTCTAATGTGTCGATGTACTCATTCTTATATTCACATCATTGATCAATCTTTCTCTCTCTCTCTGTCTCTCGACCGGTCACTTTCCAATGCAATGGGAAAATGCTCTTATCAATCCGTTATTGAAAGAAACCGGTTCTTGATGCAGTCTCTGAGGAAACTTACGACCTGTAAGCAATCTGAAATACATATCAAAGTTGGTGGAGGATGCAGCTACCAAACAGGTTATGGAACATCTTAGACGCAACTCTCTTTGGCCGTGTACTCAATGTGCAGACAATTCTACAGCACTGATCCTGTACTGCTAAAACTGCTTTGCAATGGTCACGATTGGGTCCCATGTTATTTACAATGCACACTAGCGATCTCATTTCAAATGTACAAACATGCTTTCCTGAGATCTCATGTCACTGCTATCATGATGACACACAGCTTTAGCTTCATATATCTTTCAGTCTCACTGAGCATTCTCAAGAATAAGCCGTATTATTAGTAGAAACGTGTATTGACTATGTAAGTACGTGGATGGATGCTAGAGAATAGGCTGATACTAAGTGATAGTAAAACTCGTGAAGTTGACGTCCAGTTCTTCTCTTCCGCATTGTCATTGTCGTCCATCTGAGATAGATAAAAGTTAATTCTATACGTTTGGAGACAAATCAAAGCAACCTAGCTGGCATAGCTGCACAACTTAGCTGTAACGCTTCGTCTGATGGCGACTTGCAAATGATTTGCTGCATATATACCGCGACGCGCGCGGGATGCTAAGTAGAGGCGCTTTAAGGAGACACTTATTGCTAAAATATACCGTGTAAGGGAGACGTTTTGGCAAATATATGTAAATCTTACTGTGCAGGAGTACGATCAAAAATAGCTGCTCAGTGTTGTCTAGTCCATGTCGAACATGTCAAATAAGCATTCTTCGATGCCATGTACTATTGATAGACATGAATTCGTCAATATGCCCTAGGTAATCACTTACTTGTCTGACAAAGTCTTGAAAATCCATAAAATAATGAAATACGTTTAGATCCAATTTGTGAACCTAGGAATTATCCTCCTGCTGCCACGTTCAACGAAGTAGGTATTTTAAGCAATTTTAAATCTCTTTGTGAGTACGAGGTTGAAAAATTCAATGCCAACCTTAGGACCATTGGACCAATATTCACAAAACTCCTCCTCTAATGTGTCGATGTACTCATTCTTATATTCACATCATTGATCAATCTTTCTCTCTCTCTCTGTCTCTCGACCGGTCACTTTCCAATGCAATGGGAAAATGCTCTTATCAATCCGTTATTGAAAGAAACCGGTTCTTGATGCAGTCTCTGAGGAAACTTACGACCTGTAAGCAATCTGAAATACATATCAAAGTTGGTGGAGGATGCAGCTACCAAACAGGTTATGGAACATCTTAGACGCAACTCTCTTTGGCCGTGTACTCAATGTGCAGACAATTCTACAGCACTGATCCTGTACTGCTAAAACTGCTTTGCAATGGTCACGATTGGGTCCCATGTTATTTACAATGCACACTAGCGATCTCATTTCAAATGTACAAACATGCTTTCCTGAGATCTCATGTCACTGCTATCATGATGACACACAGCTTTAGCTTCATGTATCTTTCAGTCTCACTGAGCATTCTCAAGAATAAGCCGTATTATTAGTAGAAACGTGTATATTGACTATGTAAGTACGTGGATGGATGCTAGAGAATAGGCTGATACTAAATGATAGTAAAACTCGTGAAGTTGACGTCCAGTTCTTCTCTTCCGCATTGTCATTGTCGTCCATCTGAGATAGATAAAAGTTAATTCTATACGTTTGGAGACAAATCAAAGCAACCAAGCTGGCATAGCTGCTCAACTTAGCTGTAACGCTTCGTCTGATGACGACTTGCGAATGATTTGCTGCATATATACCGCGACGCGCGCGGGATGCTAAGTAGAGGCGCTTTAAGGAGACACTTATTGCTAAAATATACCGTGTAAGGGAGACGTATCGGCAAATATATGTAAATCTTACTGTGCAGGAGTACGATCAAAAATAGCTGCTCAGTGTTGTCTAGTCCATGTTGAACATGTCAAATAAGCATCCTTCGATGCCATGTACTATTGATAGACATGAATTCGTCAATATGCCCTAGGTAATCACTTACTTGTCTGACAAAGTCTTGAAAATCCATAAAATAATGAAATACGTTTAGATCCAATTTGTGAACCTAGGAATTATCCTCCTGCTGACACGTTCAACGAAGTAGATATTTTAAGCAATTTTAAATCTCTTTGTGAGTACGAGGTTGAAAAATTCATTGCCAACCTTAGCAAAAATTCATGACCATTGGACCAATATCCACAAAACTCCTCCTCTAATGTGTCGATGTACTCATTCTTATGTTCACATCATTGATCAATCTTTCTCTCTCTCTCTCTCGACCGGTCACTTTCCAATGCAATGGGAAAATGCTCTTATCAATCCGTTATTGAAAGAAACCGGTTCTTGATGCAGTCTCTGAGGAAACTTACGACCTGTACATAAGCAATCTTAAATACATATCAAAGTTGGTGGAGGATGCAGCTACCCAACAGGTTATGGAACATCTTAGACGCAACTCTCTTTGGCCGTGTACTCAATGTGCAGACAATTCTACAGCACTGATCCTGTACTGCTGAAACTGCTTTGCAATGGTCACGATTGGGTCCCATGTTATTTACAATGCACACTAGCGATCTCATTTCAAATGTACAAACATGCTTTCTTGAGATCTCATGTCACTGCTATCATGATGACACACAGCTTTAGCTTCATGTATCTTTCAGTCTCACTGAGCATTCTCAAGAATAAGCCGTATTATTAGTAGAAACGTGTATTGACTATCTAAGTACGTGGATGGATGCTAGAGAATAGGCTGATACTATATGATAGTAAAACTCGTGAAGTTGACGTCCAGTTCTTCTCTTCCGCATTGTCATTGTCGTCCATCTGAGATAGATAAAAGTTAATTCTATACGTTAGGAAACAAATCAAAGCAACCTATGTAGCTGGCATAGCTGCTCAACTTAGCTGTAACGCTTCGTCTGATGACGACTTGCGAATGATTTGCTGCATATATACCGCGACGCGCGCGGGATGCTAAGTAGAGGCGCTTTAAGGAGACACTTATTGCTAAAATATACCGTGTAAGGGAGACGTATCGGCAAATATATGTAAATCTTACTGTGCAGGAGTACGATCAAAAATAGCTGCTCAGTTTAGTCTAGTCCATGTTGAACATGTCAAATAAGCATCCTTAGATGCCATGTTCAAACATGCTTTCCTGAGATCTCATGTCACTGCTGTCATGATGACACACAGCTTTAGCTTCATATATCTTTCAGTCTCACTGAGCATTCTCAAGAATAAGCCGTATTATTAGTAGAAACGTGTATTGACTATGTAAGTACGTGGATGGATGCTAGAGAATAGGCTGATACTAAGTGATAGTAAAACTCGTGAAGTTGACGTCCAGTTCTTCTCTTCCGCATTGTCATTGTCGTCCATCTGAGATAGATAAAAGTTAATTCTATACGTTAGGAAACAAATCAAAGCAACCTATGTAGCTGGCATAGCTGCTCAACTTAGCTGTAACGCTTCGTCTGATGACGACTTGCGAATGATTTGCTGCATATATACCGCGACGCGCGCGGGATGCTAAGTAGAGGCGCTTTAAGGAGACACTTATTGCTAAAATATACCGTGTAAGGGAGACGTATCGGCAAATATATGTAAATCTTACTGTGCAGGAGTACGATCAAAAATAGCTGCTCAGTTTAGTCTAGTCCATGTTGAACATGTCAAATAAGCATCCTTAGATGCCATGTTCAAACATGCTTTCCTGAGATCTCATGTCACTGCTGTCATGATGACACACAGCTTTAGCTTCATATATCTTTCAGTCTCACTGAGCATTCTCAAGAATAAGCCGTATTATTAGTAGAAACGTGTATTGACTATGTAAGTACGTGGATGGATGCTAGAGAATAGGCTGATACTAAGTGATAGTAAAACTCGTGAAGTTGACGTCCAGTTCTTCTCTTCCGCATTGTCATTGTCGTCCATCTGAGATAGATAAAAGTTAATTCTATACGTTTGGAGACAAATCAAAGCAACCTAGCTGGCATAGCTGCACAACTTAGCTGTAACGCTTCGTCTGACGGCGACTTGCGAATGATTTGCTGCATATATACCGCGACGCGCGCGGGATGCTAAGTAGAGGCGCTTTAAGGAGACACTTATTGCTAAAATATACCGTGTAAGGGAGACGTTTTGGCAAATATATGTAAATCTTACTGTGCAGGAGTACGATCAAAAATAGCTGCTCAGTGTTGTCTAGTCCATGTCGAACATGTCAAATAAGCATCCTTCGATGCCATGTACTATTGATAGACATGAATTCGTCAATATGCCCTAGGTAATCACTTACTTGTCTGACAAAGTCTTGAAAATCCATAAAATAATGAAATACGTTTAGATCCAATTTGTGAATCTAGGAATTATCCTCCTGCTGCCACGTTCAACGAAGTAGGTATTTTAAGCAATTTTAAATCTCTTTGTGAGTACGAGGTTGAAAAATTCAATGCCAACCTTAGGACCATTGGACCAATATTCACAAAACTCCTCCTCTAATGTGTCGATGTACTCATTCTTATATTCACATCATTGATCAATCTTTCTCTCTCTCTCTGTCTCTCGACCGGTCACTTTCCAATGCAATGGGAAAATGCTCTTATCAATCCGTTATTGAAAGAAACCGGTTCTTGATGCAGTCTCTGAGGAAACTTACGACCTGTAAGCAATCTGAAATACATATCAAAGTTGGTGGAGGATGCAGCTACCAAACAGGTTATGGAACATCTTAGACGCAACTCTCTTTGGCCGTGTACTCAATGTGCAGACAATTCTACAGCACTGATCCTGTACTGCTAAAACTGCTTTGCAATGGTTACGATTGGGTCCCATGTTATTTACAATGCACACTAGCGATCTCATTTCAAATGTACAAACATGCTTTCCTGAGATCTCATGTCACTGCTATCATGATGACACACAGCTTTAGCTTCATGTATCTTTCAGTCTCACTGAGCATTCTCAAGAATAAGCCGTATTATTAGTAGAAACGTGTATATTGACTATGTAAGTACGTGGATGGATGCTAGAGAATAGGCTGATACTAAATGATAGTAAAACTCGTGAAGTTGACGTCCAGTTCTTCTCTTCCGCATTGTCATTGTCGTCCATCTGAGATAGATAAAAGTTAATTCTATACGTTTGGAGACAAATCAAAGCAACCAAGGTGGCATAGCTGCTCAACTTAGCTGTAACGCTTCGTCTGATGACGACTTGCGAATGATTTGCTGCATATATACCGCGACGCGCGCGGGATGCTAAGTAGAGGCGCTTTAAGGAGACACTTATTGCTAAAATATACCGTGTAAGGGAGACGTATCGGCAAATATATGTAAATCTTACTGTGCAGGAGTACGATCAAAAATAGCTGCTCAGTGTTGTCTAGTCCATGTTGAACATGTCAAATAAGCATCCTTCGATGCCATGTACTATTGATAGACATGAATTCGTCAATATGCCCTAGGTAATCACTTACTTGTCTGACAAAGTCTTGAAAATCCATAAAATAATGAAATACGTTTAGATCCAATTTGTGAACCTAGGAATTATCCTCCTGCTGACACGTTCAACGAAGTAGATATTTTAAGCAATTTTAAATCTCTTTGTGAGTACGAGGTTGAAAAATTCATTGCCAACCTTAGCAAAAATTCATGACCATTGGACCAATATCCACAAAACTCCTCCTCTAATGTGTCGATGTACTCATTCTTATGTTCACATCATTGATCAATCTTTCTCTCTCTCTCTCTCGACCGGTCACTTTCCAATGCAATGGGAAAATGCTCTTATCAATCCGTTATTGAAAGAAACCAGTTCTTGATGCAGTCTCTGAGGAAACTTACGACCTGTACATAAGCAATCTGAAATACATATCAAAGTTGGTGGAGGATGCAGCTACCCAACAGGTTATGGAACATCTTAGACGCAACTCTCTTTGGCCGTGTACTCAATGTGCAGACAATTCTACAGCACTGATCCTGTACTGCTGAAACTGCTTTGCAATGGTCACGATTGGGTCCCATGTTATTTACAATGCACACTAGCGATCTCATTTCAAATGTACAAACATGCTTTCTTGAGATCTCATGTCACTGCTATCATGATGACACACAGCTTTAGCTTCATGTATCTTTCAGTCTCACTGAGCATTCTCAAGAATAAGCCGTATTATTAGTAGAAACGTGTATTGACTATGTAAGTACGTGGATGGATGCTAGAGAATAGGCTGATACTAAGTGATAGTAAAACTCGTGAAGTTGACGTCCAGTTCTTCTCTTCCGCATTGTCATTGTCGTCCATCTGAGATAGATAAAAGTTAATTCTATACGTTTGGAGACAAATCAAAGCAACCTAGCTGGCATAGCTGCACAACTTAGCTGTAACGCTTCGTCTGACGGCGACTTGCGAATGATTTGCTGCATATATACCGCGACGCGCGCGGGACGCTAAGTAGAGGCGCTTTAAGGAGACACTTATTGCTAAAATATACCGTGTAAGGGAGACGTTTTGGCAAATATATGTAAATCTTACTGTGCAGGAGTACGATCAAAAATAGCTGCTCAGTGTTGTCTAGTCCATGTCGAACATGTCAAATAAGCATCCTTCGATGCCATGTACTATTGATAGACATGAATTCGTCAATATGCCCTAGGTAATCACTTACTTGTCTGACAAAGTCTTGAAAATCCATAAAATAATGAAATACGTTTAGATCCAATTTGTGAATCTAGGAATTATCCTCCTGCTGCCACGTTCAACGAAGTAGGTATTTTAAGCAATTTTAAATCTCTTTGTGAGTACGAGGTTGAAAAATTCAATGCCAACCTTAGGACCATTGGACCAATATTCACAAAACTCCTCCTCTAATGTGTCGATGTACTCATTCTTATATTCACATCATTGATCAATCTTTCTCTCTCTCTCTGTCTCTCGACCGGTCACTTTCCAATGCAATGGGAAAATGCTCTTATCAATCCGTTATTGAAAGAAACCGGTTCTTGATGCAGTCTCTGAGGAAACTTACGACCTGTAAGCAATCTGAAATACATATCAAAGTTGGTGGAGGATGCAGCTACCAAACAGGTTATGGAACATCTTAGACGCAACTCTCTTTGGCCGTGTACTCAATGTGCAGACAATTCTACAGCACTGATCCTGTACTGCTAAAACTGCTTTGCAATGGTTACGATTGGGTCCCATGTTATTTACAATGCACACTAGCGATCTCATTTCAAATGTACAAACATGCTTTCCTGAGATCTCATGTCACTGCTATCATGATGACACACAGCTTTAGCTTCATGTATCTTTCAGTCTCACTGAGCATTCTCAAGAATAAGCCGTATTATTAGTAGAAACGTGTATATTGACTATGTAAGTACGTGGATGGATGCTAGAGAATAGGCTGATACTAAATGATAGTAAAACTCGTGAAGTTGACGTCCAGTTCTTCTCTTCCGCATTGTCATTGTCGTCCATCTGAGATAGATAAAAGTTAATTCTATACGTTTGGAGACAAATCAAAGCAACCAAGCTGGCATAGCTGCTCAACTTAGCTGTAACGCTTCGTCTGATGACGACTTGCGAATGATTTGCTGCATATATACCGCGACGCGCGCGGGATGCTAAGTAGAGGCGCTTTAAGGAGACACTTATTGCTAAAATATACCGTGTAAGGGAGACGTATCGGCAAATATATGTTAATCTTACTGTGCAGGAGTACGATCAAAAATAGCTGCTCAGTGTTGTCTAGTCCATGTTGAACATGTCAAATAAGCATCCTTCGATGCCATGTACTATTGATAGACATGAATTCGTCAATATGCCCTAGGTAATCACTTACTTGTCTGACAAAGTCTTGAAAATCCATAAAATAATGAAATACGTTTAGATCCAATTTGTGAACCTAGGAATTATCCTCCTGCTGACACGTTCAACGAAGTAGATATTTTAAGCAATTTTAAATCTCTTTGTGAGTACGAGGTTGAAAAATTCATTGCCAACCTTAGCAAAAATTCATGACCATTGGACCAATATCCACAAAACTCCTCCTCTAATGTGTCGATGTACTCATTCTTATGTTCACATCATTGATCAATCTTTCTCTCTCTCTCTCTCGACCGGTCACTTTCCAATGCAATGGGAAAATGCTCTTATCAATCCGTTATTGAAAGAAACCGGTTCTTGATGCAGTCTCTGAGGAAACTTACGACCTGTACATAAGCAATCTGAAATACATATCAAAGTTGGTGGAGGATGCAGCTACCCAACAGGTTATGGAACATCTTAGACGCAACTCTCTTTGGCCGTGTACTCAATGTGCAGACAATTCTACAGCACTGATCCTGTACTGCTGAAACTGCTTTGCAATGGTCACGATTGGGTCCCATGTTATTTACAATGCACACTAGCGATCTCATTTCAAATGTACAAACATGCTTTCTTGAGATCTCATGTCACTGCTATCATGATGACACACAGCTTTAGCTTCATGTATCTTTCAGTCTCACTGAGCATTCTCAAGAATAAGCCGTATTATTAGTAGAAACGTGTATTGACTATGTAAGTACGTGGATGGATGCTAGAGAATAGGCTGATACTAAGTGATAGTAAAACTCGTGAAGTTGACGTCCAGTTCTTCTCTTCCGCATTGTCATTGTCGTCCATCTGAGATAGATAAAAGTTAATTCTATACGTTTGGAGACAAATCAAAGCAACCTAGCTGGCATAGCTGCACAACTTAGCTGTAACGCTTCGTCTGACGGCGACTTGCGAATGATTTGCTGCATATATACCGCGACGCGCGCGGGACGCTAAGTAGAGGCGCTTTAAGGAGACACTTATTGCTAAAATATACCGTGTAAGGGAGACGTTTTGGCAAATATATGTAAATCTTACTGTGCAGGAGTACGATCAAAAATAGCTGCTCAGTGTTGTCTAGTCCATGTCGAACATGTCAAATAAGCATCCTTCGATGCCATGTACTATTGATAGACATGAATTCGTCAATATGCCCTAGGTAATCACTTACTTGTCTGACAAAGTCTTGAAAATCCATAAAATAATGAAATACGTTTAGATCCAATTTGTGAATCTAGGAATTATCCTCCTGCTGCCACGTTCAACGAAGTAGGTATTTTAAGCAATTTTAAATCTCTTTGTGAGTACGAGGTTGAAAAATTCAATGCCAACCTTAGGACCATTGGACCAATATTCACAAAACTCCTCCTCTAATGTGTCGATGTACTCATTCTTATATTCACATCATTGATCAATCTTTCTCTCTCTCTCTGTCTCTCGACCGGTCACTTTCCAATGCAATGGGAAAATGCTCTTATCAATCCGTTATTGAAAGAAACCGGTTCTTGATGCAGTCTCTGAGGAAACTTACGACCTGTAAGCAATCTGAAATACATATCAAAGTTGGTGGAGGATGCAGCTACCAAACAGGTTATGGAACATCTTAGACGCAACTCTCTTTGGCCGTGTACTCAATGTGCAGACAATTCTACAGCACTGATCCTGTACTGCTAAAACTGCTTTGCAATGGTTACGATTGGGTCCCATGTTATTTACAATGCACACTAGCGATCTCATTTCAAATGTACAAACATGCTTTCCTGAGATCTCATGTCACTGCTATCATGATGACACACAGCTTTAGCTTCATGTATCTTTCAGTCTCACTGAGCATTCTCAAGAATAAGCCGTATTATTAGTAGAAACGTGTATATTGACTATGTAAGTATGTGGATGGATGCTAGAGAATAGGCTGATACTAAATGATAGTAAAACTCGTGAAGTTGACGTCCAGTTCTTCTCTTCCGCATTGTCATTGTCGTCCATCTGAGATAGATAAAAGTTAATTCTATACGTTTGGAGACAAATCAAAGCAACCAAGCTGGCATAGCTGCTCAACTTAGCTGTAACGCTTCGTCTGATGACGACTTGCGAATGATTTGCTGCATATATACCGCGACGCGCGCGGGATGCTAAGTAGAGGCGCTTTAAGGAGACACTTATTGCTAAAATATACCGTGTAAGGGAGACGTATCGGCAAATATATGTTAATCTTACTGTGCAGGAGTACGATCAAAAATAGCTGCTCAGTGTTGTCTAGTCCATGTTGAACATGTCAAATAAGCATCCTTCGATGCCATGTACTATTGATAGACATGAATTCGTCAATATGCCCTAGGTAATCACTTACTTGTCTGACAAAGTCTTGAAAATCCATAAAATAATGAAATACGTTTAGATCCAATTTGTGAACCTAGGAATTATCCTCCTGCTGACACGTTCAACGAAGTAGATATTTTAAGCAATTTTAAATCTCTTTGTGAGTACGAGGTTGAAAAATTCATTGCCAACCTTAGCAAAAATTCATGACCATTGGACCAATATCCACAAAACTCCTCCTCTAATGTGTCGATGTACTCATTCTTATGTTCACATCATTGATCAATCTTTCTCTCTCTCTCTCTCGACCGGTCACTTTCCAATGCAATGGGAAAATGCTCTTATCAATCCGTTATTGAAAGAAACCGGTTCTTGATGCAGTCTCTGAGGAAACTTACGACCTGTACATAAGCAATCTGAAATACATATCAAAGTTGGTGGAGGATGCAGCTACCCAACAGGTTATGGAACATCTTAGACGCAACTCTCTTTGGCCGTGTACTCAATGTGCAGACAATTCTACAGCACTGATCCTGTACTGCTGAAACTGCTTTGCAATGGTCACGATTGGGTCCCATGTTATTTACAATGCACACTAGCGATCTCATTTCAAATGTACAAACATGCTTTCTTGAGATCTCATGTCACTGCTATCATGATGACACACAGCTTTAGCTTCATGTATCTTTCAGTCTCACTGAGCATTCTCAAGAATAAGCCGTATTATTAGTAGAAACGTGTATTGACTATGTAAGTACGTGGATGGATGCTAGAGAATAGGCTGATACTAAGTGATAGTAAAACTCGTGAAGTTGACGTCCAGTTCTTCTCTTCCGCATTGTCATTGTCGTCCATCTGAGATAGATAAAAGTTAATTCTATACGTTTGGAGACAAATCAAAGCAACCTAGCTGGCATAGCTGCACAACTTAGCTGTAACGCTTCGTCTGACGGCGACTTGCGAATGATTTGCTGCATATATACCGCGACGCGCGCGGGATGCTAAGTAGAGGCGCTTTAAGGAGACACTTATTGCTAAAATATACCGTGTAAGGGAGACGTTTTGGCAAATATATGTAAATCTTACTGTGCAGGAGTACGATCAAAAATAGCTGCTCAGTGTTGTCTAGTCCATGTCGAACATGTCAAATAAGCATCCTTCGATGCCATGTACTATTGATAGACATGAATTCGTCAATATGCCCTAGGTAATCACTTACTTGTCTGACAAAGTCTTGAAAATCCATAAAATAATGAAATACGTTTAGATCCAATTTGTGAATCTAGGAATTATCCTCCTGCTGCCACGTTCAACGAAGTAGGTATTTTAAGCAATTTTAAATCTCTTTGTGAGTACGAGGTTGAAAAATTCAATGCCAACCTTAGGACCATTGGACCAATATTCACAAAACTCCTCCTCTAATGTGTCGATGTACTCATTCTTATATTCACATCATTGATCAATCTTTCTCTCTCTCTCTGTCTCTCGACCGGTCACTTTCCAATGCAATGGGAAAATGCTCTTATCAATCCGTTATTGAAAGAAACCGGTTCTTGATGCAGTCTCTGAGGAAACTTACGACCTGTAAGCAATCTGAAATACATATCAAAGTTGGTGGAGGATGCAGCTACCAAACAGGTTATGGAACATCTTAGACGCAACTCTCTTTGGCCGTGTACTCAATGTGCAGACAATTCTACAGCACTGATCCTGTACTGCTAAAACTGCTTTGCAATGGTTACGATTGGGTCCCATGTTATTTACAATGCACACTAGCGATCTCATTTCAAATGTACAAACATGCTTTCCTGAGATCTCATGTCACTGCTATCATGATGACACACAGCTTTAGCTTCATGTATCTTTCAGTCTCACTGAGCATTCTCAAGAATAAGCCGTATTATTAGTAGAAACGTGTATATTGACTATGTAAGTACGTGGATGGATGCTAGAGAATAGGCTGATACTAAATGATAGTAAAACTCGTGAAGTTGACGTCCAGTTCTTCTCTTCCGCATTGTCATTGTCGTCCATCTGAGATAGATAAAAGTTAATTCTATACGTTTGGAGACAAATCAAAGCAACCAAGCTGGCATAGCTGCTCAACTTAGCTGTAACGCTTCGTCTGATGACGACTTGCGAATGATTTGCTGCATATATACCGCGACGCGCGCGGGATGCTAAGTAGAGGCGCTTTAAGGAGACACTTATTGCTAAAATATACCGTGTAAGGGAGACGTATCGGCAAATATATGTTAATCTTACTGTGCAGGAGTACGATCAAAAATAGCTGCTCAGTGTTGTCTAGTCCATGTTGAACATGTCAAATAAGCATCCTTCGATGCCATGTACTATTGATAGACATGAATTCGTCAATATGCCCTAGGTAATCACTTACTTGTCTGACAAAGTCTTGAAAATCCATAAAATAATGAAATACGTTTAGATCCAATTTGTGAACCTAGGAATTATCCTCCTGCTGACACGTTCAACGAAGTAGATATTTTAAGCAATTTTAAATCTCTTTGTGAGTACGAGGTTGAAAAATTCATTGCCAACCTTAGCAAAAATTCATGACCATTGGACCAATATCCACAAAACTCCTCCTCTAATGTGTCGATGTACTCATTCTTATGTTCACATCATTGATCAATCTTTCTCTCTCTCTCTCTCGACCGGTCACTTTCCAATGCAATGGGAAAATGCTCTTATCAATCCGTTATTGAAAGAAACCGGTTCTTGATGCAGTCTCTGAGGAAACTTACGACCTGTACATAAGCAATCTGAAATACATATCAAAGTTGGTGGAGGATGCAGCTACCCAACAGGTTATGGAACATCTTAGACGCAACTCTCTTTGGCCGTGTACTCAATGTGCAGACAATTCTACAGCACTGATCCTGTACTGCTGAAACTGCTTTGCAATGGTCACGATTGGGTCCCATGTTATTTACAATGCACACTAGCGATCTCATTTCAAATGTACAAACATGCTTTCTTGAGATCTCATGTCACTGCTATCATGATGACACACAGCTTTAGCTTCATGTATCTTTCAGTCTCACTGAGCATTCTCAAGAATAAGCCGTATTATTAGTAGAAACGTGTATTGACTATGTAAGTACGTGGATGGATGCTAGAGAATAGGCTGATACTAAATGATAGTAAAACTCGTGAAGTTGACGTCCAGTTCTTCTCTTCCGCATTGTCATTGTCGTCCATCTGAGATAGATAAAAGTTAATTCTATACGTTTGGAGACAAATCAAAGCAACCTAGCTGGCATAGCTGCACAACTTAGCTGTAACGCTTCGTCTGACGGCGACTTGCGAATGATTTGCTGCATATATACCGCGACGCGCGCGGGATGCTAAGTAGAGGCGCTTTAAGGAGACACTTATTGCTAAAATATACCGTGTAAGGGAGACGTTTTGGCAAATATATGTAAATCTTACTGTGCAGGAGTACGATCAAAAATAGCTGCTCAGTGTTGTCTAGTCCATGTCGAACATGTCAAATAAGCATCCTTCGATGCCATGTACTATTGATAGACATGAATTCGTCAATATGCCCTAGGTAATCACTTACTTGTCTGACAAAGTCTTGAAAATCCATAAAATAATGAAATACGTTTAGATCCAATTTGTGAATCTAGGAATTATCCTCCTGCTGCCACGTTCAACGAAGTAGGTATTTTAAGCAATTTTAAATCTCTTTGTGAGTACGAGGTTGAAAAATTCAATGCCAACCTTAGGACCATTGGACCAATATTCACAAAACTCCTCCTCTAATGTGTCGATGTACTCATTCTTATATTCACATCATTGATCAATCTTTCTCTCTCTCTCTGTCTCTCGACCGGTCACTTTCCAATGCAATGGGAAAATGCTCTTATCAATCCGTTATTGAAAGAAACCGGTTCTTGATGCAGTCTCTGAGGAAACTTACGACCTGTAAGCAATCTGAAATACATATCAAAGTTGGTGGAGGATGCAGCTACCAAACAGGTTATGGAACATCTTAGACGCAACTCTCTTTGGCCGTGTACTCAATGTGCAGACAATTCTACAGCACTGATCCTGTACTGCTAAAACTGCTTTGCAATGGTTACGATTGGGTCCCATGTTATTTACAATGCACACTAGCGATCTCATTTCAAATGTACAAACATGCTTTCCTGAGATCTCATGTCACTGCTATCATGATGACACACAGCTTTAGCTTCATGTATCTTTCAGTCTCACTGAGCATTCTCAAGAATAAGCCGTATTATTAGTAGAAACGTGTATATTGACTATGTAAGTACGTGGATGGATGCTAGAGAATAGGCTGATACTAAATGATAGTAAAACTCGTGAAGTTGACGTCCAGTTCTTCTCTTCCGCATTGTCATTGTCGTCCATCTGAGATAGATAAAAGTTAATTCTATACGTTTGGAGACAAATCAAAGCAACCAAGCTGGCATAGCTGCTCAACTTAGCTGTAACGCTTCGTCTGATGACGACTTGCGAATGATTTGCTGCATATATACCGCGACGCGCGCGGGATGCTAAGTAGAGGCGCTTTAAGGAGACACTTATTGCTAAAATATACCGTGTAAGGGAGACGTATCGGCAAATATATGTAAATCTTACTGTGCAGGAGTACGATCAAAAATAGCTGCTCAGTGTTGTCTAGTCCATGTTGAACATGTCAAATAAGCATCCTTCGATGCCATGTACTATTGATAGACATGAATTCGTCAATATGCCCTAGGTAATCACTTACTTGTCTGACAAAGTCTTGAAAATCCATAAAATAATGAAATACGTTTAGATCCAATTTGTGAACCTAGGAATTATCCTCCTGCTGACACGTTCAACGAAGTAGATATTTTAAGCAATTTTAAATCTCTTTGTGAGTACGAGGTTGAAAAATTCATTGCCAACCTTAGCAAAAATTCATGACCATTGGACCAATATCCACAAAACTCCTCCTCTAATGTGTCGATGTACTCATTCTTATGTTCACATCATTGATCAATCTTTCTCTCTCTCTCTCTCGACCGGTCACTTTCCAATGCAATGGGAAAATGCTCTTATCAATCCGTTATTGAAAGAAACCGGTTCTTGATGCAGTCTCTGAGGAAACTTACGACCTGTACATAAGCAATCTGAAATACATATCAAAGTTGGTGGAGGATGCAGCTACCCAACAGGTTATGGAACATCTTAGACGCAACTCTCTTTGGCCGTGTACTCAATGTGCAGACAATTCTACAGCACTGATCCTGTACTGCTGAAACTGCTTTGCAATGGTCACGATTGGGTCCCATGTTATTTACAATGCACACTAGCGATCTCATTTCAAATGTACAAACATGCTTTCTTGAGATCTCATGTCACTGCTATCATGATGACACACAGCTTTAGCTTCATGTATCTTTCAGTCTCACTGAGCATTCTCAAGAATAAGCCGTATTATTAGTAGAAACGTGTATTGACTATCTAAGTACGTGGATGGATGCTAGAGAATAGGCTGATACTATATGATAGTAAAACTCGTGAAGTTGACGTCCAGTTCTTCTCTTCCGCATTGTCATTGTCGTCCATCTGAGATAGATAAAAGTTAATTCTATACGTTTGGAAACAAATCAAAGCAACCTATGTAGCTGGCATAGCTGCTCAACTTAGCTGTAACGCTTCGTCTGATGACGACTTGCGAATGATTTGCTGCATATATACCGCGACGCGCGCGGGATGCTAAGTAGAGGCGCTTTAAGGAGACACTTATTGCTAAAATATACCGTGTAAGGGAGACGTATCGGCAAATATATGTAAATCTTACTGTGCAGGAGTACGATCAAAAATAGCTGCTCAGTGTTGTCTAGTCCATGTTGAACATGTCAAATAAGCATCCTTCGATGCCATGTACTATTGATAGACATGAATTCGTCAATATGCCCTAGGTAATCACTTACTTGTCTGACAAAGTCTTGAAAATCCATAAAATAATGAAATACGTTTAGATCCAATTTGTGAACCTAGGAATTATCCTCCTGCTGACACGTTCAACGAAGTAGATATTTTAAGCAATTTTAAATCTCTTTGTGAGTACGAGGTTGAAAAATTCATTGCCAACCTTAGCAAAAATTCATGACCATTGGACCAATATCCACAAAACTCCTCCTCTAATGTGTCGATGTACTCATTCTTATGTTCACATCATTGATCAATCTTTCTCTCTCTCTCTCTCGACCGGTCACTTTCCAATGCAATGGGAAAATGCTCTTATCAATCCGTTATTGAAAGAAACCGGTTCTTGATGCAGTCTCTGAGGAAACTTACGACCTGTACATAAGCAATCTGAAATACATATCAAAGTTGGTGGAGGATGCAGCTACCCAACAGGTTATGGAACATCTTAGACGCAACTCTCTTTGGCCGTGTACTCAATGTGCAGACAATTCTACAGCACTGATCCTGTACTGCTGAAACTGCTTTGCAATGGTCACGATTGGGTCCCATGTTATTTACAATGCACACTAGCGATCTCATTTCAAATGTACAAACATGCTTTCTTGAGATCTCATGTCACTGCTATCATGATGACACACAGCTTTAGCTTCATGTATCTTTCAGTCTCACTGAGCATTCTCAAGAATAAGCCGTATTATTAGTAGAAACGTGTATTGACTATCTAAGTACGTGGATGGATGCTAGAGAATAGGCTGATACTATATGATAGTAAAACTCGTGAAGTTGACGTCCAGTTCTTCTCTTCCGCATTGTCATTGTCGTCCATCTGAGATAGATAAAAGTTAATTCTATACGTTTGGAAACAAATCAAAGCAACCTATGTAGCTGGCATAGCTGCTCAACTTAGCTGTAACGCTTCGTCTGATGACGACTTGCGAATGATTTGCTGCATATATACCGCGACGCGCGCGGGATGCTAAGTAGAGGCGCTTTAAGGAGACACTTATTGCTAAAATATACCGTGTAAGGGAGACGTATCGGCAAATATATGTAAATCTTACTGTGCAGGAGTACGATCAAAAATAGCTGCTCAGTTTAGTCTAGTCCATGTTGAACATGTCAAATAAGCATCCTTCGATGCCATGTTCAAACATGCTTTCCTGAGATCTCATGTCACTGCTGTCATGATGACACACAGCTTTAGCTTCATATATCTTTCAGTCTCACTGAGCATTCTCAAGAATAAGCCGTATTATTAGTAGAAACGTGTATTGACTATGTAAGTACGTGGATGGATGCTAGAGAATAGGCTGATACTAAGTGATAGTAAAACTCGTGAAGTTGACGTCCAGTTCTTCTCTTCCGCATTGTCATTGTCGTCCATCTGAGATAGATAAAAGTTAATTCTATACGTTTGGAGACAAATCAAAGCAACCTAGCTGGCATAGCTGCACAACTTAGCTGTAACGCTTCGTCTGACGGCGACTTGCGAATGATTTGCTGCATATATACCGCGACGCGCGCGGGATGCTAAGTAGAGGCGCTTTAAGGAGACACTTATTGCTAAAATATACCGTGTAAGGGAGACGTTTTGGCAAATATATGTAAATCTTACTGTGCAGGAGTACGATCAAAAATAGCTGCTCAGTGTTGTCTAGTCCATGTCGAACATGTCAAATAAGCATCCTTCGATGCCATGTACTATTGATAGACATGAATTCGTCAATATGCCCTAGGTAATCACTTACTTGTCTGACAAAGTCTTGAAAATCCATAAAATAATGAAATACGTTTAGATCCAATTTGTGAATCTAGGAATTATCCTCCTGCTGCCACGTTCAACGAAGTAGGTATTTTAAGCAATTTTAAATCTCTTTGTGAGTACGAGGTTGAAAAATTCAATGCCAACCTTAGGACCATTGGACCAATATTCACAAAACTCCTCCTCTAATGTGTCGATGTACTCATTCTTATATTCACATCATTGATCAATCTTTCTCTCTCTCTCTGTCTCTCGACCGGTCACTTTCCAATGCAATGGGAAAATGCTCTTATCAATCCGTTATTGAAAGAAACCGGTTCTTGATGCAGTCTCTGAGGAAACTTACGACCTGTAAGCAATCTGAAATACATATCAAAGTTGGTGGAGGATGCAGCTACCAAACAGGTTATGGAACATCTTAGACGCAACTCTCTTTGGCCGTGTACTCAATGTGCAGACAATTCTACAGCACTGATCCTGTACTGCTAAAACTGCTTTGCAATGGTTACGATTGGGTCCCATGTTATTTACAATGCACACTAGCGATCTCATTTCAAATGTACAAACATGCTTTCCTGAGATCTCATGTCACTGCTATCATGATGACACACAGCTTTAGCTTCATGTATCTTTCAGTCTCACTGAGCATTCTCAAGAATAAGCCGTATTATTAGTAGAAACGAGTATATTGACTATGTAAGTACGTGGATGGATGCTAGAGAATAGGCTGATACTAAATGATAGTAAAACTCGTGAAGTTGACGTCCAGTTCTTCTCTTCCGCATTGTCATTGTCGTCCATCTGAGATAGATAAAAGTTAATTCTATACGTTTGGAGACAAATCAAAGCAACCAAGCTGGCATAGCTGCTCAACTTAGCTGTAACGCTTCGTCTGATGACGACTTGCGAATGATTTGCTGCATATATACCGCGACGCGCGCGGGATGCTAAGTAGAGGCGCTTTAAGGAGACACTTATTGCTAAAATATACCGTGTAAGGGAGACGTATCGGCAAATATATGTAAATCTTACTGTGCAGGAGTACGATCAAAAATAGCTGCTCAGTGTTGTCTAGTCCATGTTGAACATGTGAAATAAGCATCCTTCGATGCCATGTACTATTGATAGACATGAATTCGTCAATATGCCCTAGGTAATCACTTACTTGTCTGACAAAGTCTTGAAAATCCATAAAATAATGAAATACGTTTAGATCCAATTTGTGAACCTAGGAATTATCCTCCTGCTGACACATTCAACGAAGTAGATATTTTAAGCAATTTTAAATCTCTTTGTGAGTACGAGGTTGAAAAATTCATTGCCAACCTTAGCAAAAATTCATGACCATTGGACCAATATCCACAAAACTCCTCCTCTAATGTGTCGATGTACTCATTCTTATGTTCACATCATTGATCAATCTTTCTCTCTCTCTCTCTCGACCGGTCACTTTCCAATGCAATGGGAAAATGCTCTTATCAATCCGTTATTGAAAGAAACCGGTTCTTGATGCAGTCTCTGAGGAAACTTACGACCTGTAAGCAATCTGAAATACATATCAAAGTTGGTGGAGGATGCAGCTACCCAACAGGTTATGGAACATCTTAGACGCAACTCTCTTTGGCCGTGTACTCAATGTGCAGACAATTCTACAGCACTGATCCTGTACTGCTGAAACTGCTTTGCAATGGTCACGATTGGGTCCCATGTTATTTACAATGCACACTAGCGATCTCATTTCAAATGTACAAACATGCTTTCTTGAGATCTCATGTCACTGCTATCATGATGACACACAGCTTTAGCTTCATGTATCTTTCAGTCTCACTGAGCATTCTCAAGAATAAGCCGTATTATTAGTAGAAACGTGTATTGACTATCTAAGTACGTGGATGGATGCTAGAGAATAGGCTGATACTATATGATAGTAAAACTCGTGAAGTTGACGTCCAGTTCTTCTCTTCCGCATTGTCATTGTCGTCCATCTGAGATAGATAAAAGTTAATTCTATACGTTTGGAAACAAATCAAAGCAACCTATGTAGCTGGCATAGCTGCTCAACTTAGCTGTAACGCTTCGTCTGATGACGACTTGCGAATGATTTGCTGCATATATACCGCGACGCGCGCGGAATGCTAAGTAGAGGCGCTTTAAGGAGACACTTATTGCTAAAATATACCGTGTAAGGGAGACGTATCGGCAAATATATGTAAATCTTACTGTGCAGGAGTACGATCAAAAATAGCTGCTCAGTTTAGTCTAGTCCATGTTGTACATGTCAAATAAGCATCCTTCGATGCCATGTTCAAACATGCTTTCCTGAGATCTCATGTCACTGCTGTCATGATGACACACAGCTTTAGCTTCATATATCTTTCAGTCTCACTGAGCATTCTCAAGAATAAGCCGTATTATTAGTAGAAACGTGTATTGACTATGTAAGTACGTGGATGGATGCTAGAGAATAGGCTGATACTAAGTGATAGTAAAACTCGTGAAGTTGACGTCCAGTTCTTCTCTTCCGCATTGTCATTGTCGTCCATCTGAGATAGATAAAAGTTAATTCTATACGTTTGGAGACAAATCAAAGCAACCTAGCTGGCATAGCTGCACAACTTAGCTGTAACGCTTCGTCTGACGGCGACTTGCGAATGATTTGCTGCATATATACCGCGACGCGCGCGGGATGCTAAGTAGAGGCGCTTTAAGGAGACACTTATTGCTAAAATATACCGTGTAAGGGAGACGTTTTGGCAAATATATGTAAATCTTACTGTGCAGGAGTACGATCAAAAATAGCTGCTCAGTGTTGTCTAGTCCATGTCGAACATGTCAAATAAGCATCCTTCGATGCCATGTACTATTGATAGACATGAATTCGTCAATATGCCCTAGGTAATCACTTACTTGTCTGACAAAGTCTTGAAAATCCATAAAATAATGAAATACGTTTAGATCCAATTTGTGAATCTAGGAATTATCCTCCTGCTGCCACGTTCAACGAAGTAGGTATTTTAAGCAATTTTAAATCTCTTTGTGAGTACGAGGTTGAAAAATTCAATGCCAACCTTAGGACCATTGGACCAATATTCACAAAACTCCTCCTCTAATGTGTCGATGTACTCATTCTTATATTCACATCATTGATCAATCTTTCTCTCTCTCTCTGTCTCTCGACCGGTCACTTTCCAATGCAATGGGAAAATGCTCTTATCAATCCGTTATTGAAAGAAACCGGTTCTTGATGCAGTCTCTGAGGAAACTTACGACCTGTAAGCAATCTGAAATACATATCAAAGTTGGTGGAGGATGCAGCTACCAAACAGGTTATGGAACATCTTAGACGCAACTCTCTTTGGCCGTGTACTCAATGTGCAGACAATTCTACAGCACTGATCCTGTACTGCTAAAACTGCTTTGCAATGGTCACGATTGGGTCCCATGTTATTTACAATGCACACTAGCGATCTCATTTCAAATGTACAAACATGCTTTCCTGAGATCTCATGTCACTGCTATCATGATGACACACAGCTTTAGCTTCATGTATCTTTCAGTCTCACTGAGCATTCTCAA
Organism: Arbacia lixula; assembly: GCA_963669155.1. Classification (NCBI taxonomy): domain Eukaryota; kingdom Metazoa; phylum Echinodermata; class Echinoidea; order Arbacioida; family Arbaciidae; genus Arbacia; species Arbacia lixula. Next base: position 3,504,555 of record OZ022597.1, read on the forward strand.
GAATAAGCCGTATTATTAGTAGAAACGTGTATATTGACTATGTAAGTACGTGGATGGATGCTAGAGAATAGGCTGATACTAAATGATAGTAAAACTCGTGAAGTTGACGTCCAGTTCTTCTCTTCCGCATTGTCATTGTCGTCCATCTGAGATAGATAAAAGTTAATTCTATACGTTTGGAGACAAATCAAAGCAACCAAGCTGGCATAGCTGCTCAACTTAGCTGTAACGCTTCGTCTGATGACGACTTGCGAATGATTTGCTGCATATATACCGCGACGCGCGCGGGATGCTAAGTAGAGGCGCTTTAAGGAGACACTTATTGCTAAAATATACCGTGTAAGGGAGACGTATCGGCAAATATATGTAAATCTTACTGTGCAGGAGTACGATCAAAAATAGCTGCTCAGTGTTGTCTAGTCCATGTTGAACATGTCAAATAAGCATCCTTCGATGCCATGTACTATTGATAGACATGAATTCGTCAATATGCCCTAGGTAATCACTTACTTGTCTGACAAAGTCTTGAAAATCCATAAAATAATGAAATACGTTTAGATCCAATTTGTGAACCTAGGAATTATCCTCCTGCTGACACGTTCAACGAAGTAGATATTTTAAGCAATTTTAAATCTCTTTGTGAGTACGAGGTTGAAAAATTCATTGCCAACCTTAGCAAAAATTCATGACCATTGGACCAATATCCACAAAACTCCTCCTCTAATGTGTCGATGTACTCATTCTTATGTTCACATCATTGATCAATCTTTCTCTCTCTCTCTCTCGACCGGTCACTTTCCAATGCAATGGGAAAATGCTCTTATCAATCCGTTATTGAAAGAAACCGGTTCTTGATGCAGTCTCTGAGGAAACTTACGACCTGTACATAAGCAATCTGAAATACATATCAAAGTTGGTGGAGGATGCAGCTACCCAACAGGTTATGGAACATCTTAGACGCAACTCTCTTTGGCCGTGTACTCAATGTGCAGACAATTCTACAGCACTGATCCTGTACTGCTGAAACTGCTTTGCAATGGTCACGATTGGGTCCCATGTTATTTACAATGCACACTAGCGATCTCATTTCAAATGTACAAACATGCTTTCTTGAGATCTCATGTCACTGCTATCATGATGACACACAGCTTTAGCTTCATGTATCTTTCAGTCTCACTGAGCATTCTCAAGAATAAGCCGTATTATTAGTAGAAACGTGTATTGACTATCTAAGTACGTGGATGGATGCTAGAGAATAGGCTGATACTATATGATAGTAAAACTCGTGAAGTTGACGTCCAGTTCTTCTCTTCCGCATTGTCATTGTCGTCCATCTGAGATAGATAAAAGTTAATTCTATACGTTTGGAAACAAATCAAAGCAACCTATGTAGCTGGCATAGCTGCTCAACTTAGCTGTAACGCTTCGTCTGATGACGACTTGCGAATGATTTGCTGCATATATACCGCGACGCGCGCGGGATGCTAAGTAGAGGCGCTTTAAGGAGACACTTATTGCTAAAATATACCGTGTAAGGGAGACGTATCGGCAAATATATGTAAATCTTACTGTGCAGGAGTACGATCAAAAATAGCTGCTCAGTTTAGTCTAGTCCATGTTGAACATGTCAAATAAGCATCCTTAGATGCCATGTTCAAACATGCTTTCCTGAGATCTCATGTCACTGCTATCATGATGACACACAGCTTTAGCTTCATATATCTTTCAGTCTCACTGAGCATTCTCAAGAATAAGCCGTATTATTAGTAGAAACGTGTATTGACTATGTAAGTACGTGGATGGATGCTAGAGAATAGGCTGATACTAAATGATAGTAAAACTCGTGAAGTTGACGTCCAGTTCTTCTCTTCCGCATTGTCATTGTCGTCCATCTGAGATAGATAAAAGTTAATTCTATACGTTTGGAGACAAATCAAAGCAACCTAGCTGGCATAGCTGCTCAACTTAGCTGTAACGCTTCGTCTGATGGCGACTTGCGAATGATTTGCTGCATATATACCGCGACGCGCGCGGGATGCTAAGTAGAGGCGCTTTAAGGAGACACTTATTGCTAAAATATACCGTGTAAGGGAGACGTATCGGCAAATATATGTAAATCTTACTGTGCAGGAGTACGATCAAAAATAGCTGCTCAGTGTTGTCTAGTCCATGTTGAACATGTCAAATAAGCATCCTTCGATGCCATGTACTATTGATAGACATGAATTCGTCAATATGCCCTAGGTAATCACTTACTTGTCTGACAAAGTCTTGAAAATCCATAAAATAATGAAATACGTTTAGATCCAATTTGTGAATCTAGGAATTATCCTCCTGCTGCCACGTTCAACGAAGTAGGTATTTTAAGCAATTTTAAATCTCTTTGTGAGTACGAGGTTGAAAAATTCAATGCCAGCCTTTGGACCATTGGACCAATATCCACAAAACTCCTCCTCTAATGTGTCGATGTACTCATTCTTATGTTCACATCATTGATCAATCTTTCTCTCTCTCTCTGTCTCTCGACCGGTCACTTTCCAATGCAATGGGAAAATGCTCTTATCAATCCGTTATTGAAAGAAACCGGTTCTTGATGCAGTCTCTGAGGAAACTTACGACCTGTAAGCAATCTGAAATACATATCAAAGTTGGTGGAGGATGCAGCTACCAAACAGGTTATGGAACATCTTAGACGCAACTCTCTTTGGCCGTGTACTCAATGTGCAGACAATTCTACAGCACTGATCCTGTACTGCTGAAACTGCTTTGCAATGGTCACGATTGGGTCCCATGTTATTTACAATGCACACTAGCGATCTCATTTCAAATGTACAAACATGCTTTCCTGAGATCTCATGTCACTGCTATCATGATGACACACAGCTTTAGCTTCATGTATCTTTCAGTCTCACTGAGCATTCTCAAGAATAAGCCGTATTATTAGTAGAAACGTGTATATTGACTATGTAAGTACGTGGATGGATGCTAGAAAATAGGCTGATACTAAATGATAGTAAAACTCGTGAAGTTGACGTCCAGTTCTTCTCTTCCGCATTGTCATTGTCGTCCATCTGAGATAGATAAAAGTTAATTCTATACGTTTGGAGACAAATCAAAGCAACCTATGTAGCTGGCATAGCTGCTCAACTTAGCTGTAACGCTTCGTCTGATGACGACTTGCGAATGATTTGCTGCATATATACCGCGACGCGCGCGGGATGCTAAGTAGAGGCGCTTTAAGGAGACACTTATTGCTAAAATATACCGTGTAAGGGAGACGTATCGGCAAATATATGTAAATCTTACTGTGCAGGAATACGATCAAAAATAGCTGCTCAGTGTTGTCTAGTCCATGATGAACATGTCAAATAAGCATCCTTCGATGCCATGTACTATTGATGGACATGAATTCGTCAATATGCCCTAGGTAATCACTTACTTGTCTGACAAAGTCTTGAAAATCCATAAAATAATGAAATACGTTTAGATCCAATTTGTGAACCTAGGAATTATCCTCCTGCTGCCACGTTCAACGAAGTAGGTATTTTAAGCCATTTTAAATCTCTTTGTGAGTACGAGGTTGAAAAATTCAATGCCAACCTTAGGACCATTGGACCAATATCCACAAAACTCCTCCTCTAATGTGTCGATGTACTCATTCTTATATTCACATCATTGATCAATCTTTCTCTCTCTCTCTGTCTCTCGACCGGTCACTTTCCAATGCAATGGGAAAATGCTCTTATCAATCCGTTATTGAAAGAAACCGGTTCTTGATGCAGTCTCTGAGGAAACTTACGACCTGTAAGCAATCTGAAATACATTTCAAAGTTGGTGGAGGATGCATCTACCAAACAGGTTATGGAACATCTTAGACGCAACTCTCTTTGGCCGTGTACTCAATGTGCAGACAATTCTACAGCACTGATCCTGTACTGCTGAAACTGCTTTGCAATGGTCACGATTGGGTCCCATGTTATTTACAATGCACACTAGCGATCTCATTTCAAATGTACAAACATGCTTTCTTGAGATCTCATGTCACTGCTATCATGATGACACACAGCTTTAGCTTCATGTATCTTTCAGTCTCACTGAGCATTCTCAAGAATAAGCCGTATTATTAGTAGAAACGTGTATTGACTATGTAAGTACGTGGATGGATGCTAGAGAATAGGCTGATACTATATGATAGTAAAACTCGTGAAGTTGACGTCCTGTTCTTCTCTTCCGCATTGTCATTGTCGTCCATCTGAGATAGATAAAAGTTAATTCTATACGTTTGGAAACAAATCAAAGCAACCTATGTAGCTGGCATAGCTGCTCAACTTAGCTGTAACGCTTCGTCTGATGACGACTTGCGAATGATTTGCTGCATATATACCGCGACGCGCGCGGGATGCTAAGTAGAGGCGCTTTAAGGAGACACTTATTGCTAAAATATACCGTGTAAGGGAGACGTATCGGCAAATATATGTAAATCTTACTGTGCAGGAGTACGATCAAAAATAGCTGCTCAGTTTAGTCTAGTCCATGTTGAACATGTCAAATAAGCATCCTTAGATGCCATGTTCAAACATGCTTTCCTGAGATCTCATGTCACTGCTGTCATGATGACACACAGCTTTAGCTTCATATATCTTTCAGTCTCACTGAGCATTCTCAAGAATAAGCCGTATTATTAGTAGAAACGTGTATTGACTATGTAAGTACGTGGATGGATGCTAGAGAATAGGCTGATACTATGTGATAGTAAAACTCGTGAAGCTGACGTCCAGTTCTTCTCTTCCGCATTGTCATTGTCGTCCATCTGAGATAGATAAAAGTTAATTCTATACGTTTGGAGACAAATCAAAGCAACCTAGCTGGCATAGCTGCACAACTTAGCTGTAACGCTTCGTCTGATGGCGACTTGCGAATGATTTGCTGCATATATACCGCGACGCGCGCGGGATGCTAAGTAGAGGCGCTTTAAGGAGACACTTATTGCTAAAATATACCGTGTAAGGGAGACGTTTTGGCAAATATATGTAAATCTTACTGTGCAGGAGTACGATCAAAAATAGCTGCTCAGTGTTGTCTAGTCCATGTCGAACATGTCAAATAAGCATCCTTCGATGCCATGTACTATTGATAGACATGAATTCGTCAATATGCCCTAGGTAATCACTTACTTGTCTGACAAAGTCTTGAAAATCCATAAAATAATGAAATACGTTTAGATCCAATTTGTGAATCTAGGAATTATCCTCCTGCTGCCACGTTCAACGAAGTAGGTATTTTAAGCAATTTTAAATCTCTTTGTGAGTACGAGGTTGAAAAATTCAATGCCAGCCTTAGGACCATTGGACCAATATCCACAAAACTCCTCCTCTAATGTGTCGATGTACTCATTCTTATATTCACATCATTGATCAATCTTTCTCTCTCTCTCTGTCTCTCGACCGGTCACTTTCCAATGCAATGGGAAAATGCTCTTATCAATCCGTTATTGAAAGAAACCGGTTCTTGATGCAGTCTCTGAGGAAACTTACGACCTGTAAGCAATCTGAAATACATATCAAAGTTGGTGGAGGATGCAGCTACCAAACAGGTTATGGAACATCTTAGACGCAACTCTCTTTGGCCGTGTACTCAATGTGCAGACAATTCTACAGCACTGATCCTGTACTGCTGAAACTGCTTTGCAATGGTCACGATTGGGTCCCATGTTATTTACAATGCACACTAGCGATCTCATTTCAAATGTACAAACATGCTTTCCTGAGATCTCATGTCACTGCTATCATGATGACACACAGCTTTAGCTTCATGTATCTTTCAGTCTCACTGAGCATTCTCAAGAATAAGCCGTATTATTAGTAGAAACGTGTATATTGACTATGTAAGTACGTGGATGGATGCTAGAGAATAGGCTGATACTAAATGATAGTAAAACTCGTGAAGTTGACGTCCAGTTCTTCTCTTCCGCATTGTCATTGTCGTCCATCTGAGATAGATAAAAGTTAATTCTATACGTTTGGAGACAAATCAAAGCAACCTATGTAGCTGGCATAGCTGCTCAACTTAGCTGTAACGCTTCGTCTGATGACGACTTGCGAATGATTTGCTGCATATATACCGCGACGCGCGCGGGATGCTAAGTAGAGGCGCTTTAAGGAGACACTTATTGCTAAAATATACCGTGTAAGGGAGACGTATCGGCAAATATATGTAAATCTTACTGTGCAGGAATACGATCAAAAATAGCTGCTCAGTGTTGTCTAGTCCATGATGAACATGTCAAATAAGCATCCTTCGATGCCATGTACTATTGATGGACATGAATTCGTCAATATGCCCTAGGTAATCACTTACTTGTCTGACAAAGTCTTGAAAATCCATAAAATAATGAAATACGTTTAGATCCAATTTGTGAATCTAGGAATTATCCTCCTGCTGCCACGTTCAACGAAGTAGGTATTTTAAGCCATTTTAAATCTCTTTGTGAGTACGAGGTTGAAAAATTCAATGCCAACCTTAGGACCATTGGACCAATATCCACAAAACTCCTCCTCTAATGTGTCGATGTACTCATTCTTATATTCACATCATTGATCAATCTTTCTCTCTCTCTCTGTCTCTCGACCGGTCACTTTCCAATGCAATGGGAAAATGCTCTTATCAATCCGTTATTGAAAGAAACCGGTTCTTGATGCAGTCTCTGAGGAAACTTACGACCTGTAAGCAATCTGAAATACATATCAAAGTTGGTGGAGGATGCATCTACCAAACAGGTTATGGAACATCTTAGACGCAACTCTCTTTGGCCGTGTACTCAATGTGCAGACAATTCTACAGCACTGATCCTGTACTGCTGAAACTGCTTTGCAATGGTCACGATTGGGTCCCATGTTATTTACAATGCACACTAGCGATCTCATTTCAAATGTACAAACATGCTTTCTTGAGATCTCATGTCACTGCTATCATGATGACACACAGCTTTAGCTTCATGTATCTTTCAGTCTCACTGAGCATTCTCAAGAATAAGCCGTATTATTAGTAGAAACGTGTATATTGACTATGTAAGTACGTGGATGGATGCTAGAGAATAGGCTGATACTAAATGATAGTAAAACTCGTGAAGTTGACGTCCAGTTCTTCTCTTCCGCATTGTCATTGTCGTCCATCTGAGATAGATAAAAGTTAATTCTATACGTTTGGAGACAAATCAAAGCAACCTATGTAGCTGGCATAGCTGCTCAACTTAGCTGTAACGCTTCGTCTGATGACGACTTGCGAATGATTTGCTGCATATATACCGCGACGCGCGCGGGATGCTAAGTAGAGGCGCTTTAAGGAGACACTTATTGCTAAAATATACCGTGTAAGGGAGACGTATCGGCAAATATATGTAAATCTTACTGTGCAGGAATACGATCAAAAATAGCTGCTCAGTGTTGTCTAGTCCATGATGAACATGTCAAATAAGCATCCTTCGATGCCATGTACTATTGATGGACATGAATTCGTCAATATGCCCTAGGTAATCACTTACTTGTCTGACAAAGTCTTGAAAATCCATAAAATAATGAAATACGTTTAGATCCAATTTGTGAATCTAGGAATTATCCTCCTGCTGCCACGTTCAACGAAGTAGGTATTTTAAGCCATTTTAAATCTCTTTGTGAGTACGAGGTTGAAAAATTCAATGCCAACCTTAGGACCATTGGACCAATATCCACAAAACTCCTCCTCTAATGTGTCGATGTACTCATTCTTATATTCACATCATTGATCAATCTTTCTCTCTCTCTCTGTCTCTCGACCGGTCACTTTCCAATGCAATGGGAAAATGCTCTTATCAATCCGTTATTGAAAGAAACCGGTTCTTGATGCAGTCTCTGAGGAAACTTACGACCTGTAAGCAATCTGAAATACATATCAAAGTTGGTGGAGGATGCATCTACCAAACAGGTTATGGAACATCTTAGACGCAACTCTCTTTGGCCGTGTACTCAATGTGCAGACAATTCTACAGCACTGATCCTGTACTGCTGAAACTGCTTTGCAATGGTCACGATTGGGTCCCATGTTATTTACAATGCACACTAGCGATCTCATTTCAAATGTACAAACATGCTTTCTTGAGATCTCATGTCACTGCTATCATGATGACACACAGCTTTAGCTTCATGTATCTTTCAGTCTCACTGAGCATTCTCAAGAATAAGCCGTATTATTAGTAGAAACGTGTATTGACTATGTAAGTACGTGGATGGATGCTAGAGAATAGGCTGATACTATATGATAGTAAAACTCGTGAAGTTGACGTCCTGTTCTTCTCTTCCGCATTGTCATTGTCGTCCATCTGAGATAGATAAAAGTTAATTCTATACGTTTGGAAACAAATCAAAGCAACCTATGTAGCTGGCATAGCTGCTCAACTTAGCTGTAACGCTTCGTCTGATGACGACTTGCGAATGATTTGCTGCATATATACCGCGACGCGCGCGGGATGCTAAGTAGAGGCGCTTTAAGGAGACACTTATTGCTAAAATATACCGTGTAAGGGAGACGTATCGGCAAATATATGTAAATCTTACTGTGCAGGAGTACGATCAAAAATAGCTGCTCAGTTTAGTCTAGTCCATGTTAAACATGTCAAATAAGCATCCTTAGATGCCATGTTCAAACATGCTTTCCTGAGATCTCATGTCACTGCTGTCATGATGACACACAGCTTTAGCTTCTTATATCTTTCAGTCTCACTGAGCATTCTCAAGAATAAGCCGTATTATTAGTAGAAACGTGTATTGACTATGTAAGTACGTGGATGGATGCTAGATAATAGGCTGATACTATGTGATAGTAAAACTCGTGAAGCTGACGTCCAGTTCTTCTCTTCCGCATTGTCATTGTCGTCCATCTGAGATAGATAAAAGTTAATTCTATACGTTTGGAGACAAATCAAAGCAACCTAGCTGGCATAGCTGCACAACTTAGCTGTAACGCTTCGTCTGATGGCGACTTGCGAATGATTTGCTGCATATATACCGCGACGCGCGCGGGATGCTAAGTAGAGGCGCTTTAAGGAGACACTTATTGCTAAAATATACCGTGTAAGGGAGACGTTTTGGCAAATATATGTAAATCTTACTGTGCAGGAGTACGATCAAAAATAGCTGCTCAGTGTTGTCTAGTCCATATCGAACATGTCAAATAAGCATCCTTCGATGCCATGTACTATTGATAGACATGAATTCGTCAATATGCCCTAGGTAATCACTTACTTGTCTGACAAAGTCTTGAAAATCCATAAAATAATGAAATACGTTTAGATCCAATTTGTGAATCTAGGAATTATCCTCCTGCTGCCACGTTCAACGAAGTAGGTATTTTAAGCAATTTTAAATCTCTTTGTGAGTACGAGGTTGAAAAATTCAATGCCAGCCTTAGGACCATTGGACCAATATCCACAAAACTCCTCCTCTAATGTGTCGATGTACTCATTCTTATATTCACATCATTGATCAATCTTTCTCTCTCTCTCTGTCTCTCGACCGGTCACTTTCCAATGCAATGGGAAAATGCTCCTATCAATCCGTTATTGAAAGAAACCGGTTCTTGATGCAGTCTCTGAGGAAACTTACGACCTGTAAGCAATCTGAAATACATATCAAAGTTGGTGGAGGATGCAGCTACCAAACAGGTTATGGAACATCTTAGACGCAACTCTCTTTGGCCGTGTACTCAATGTGCAGACAATTCTACAGCACTGATCCTGTACTGCTGAAACTGCTTTGCAATGGTCACGATTGGGTCCCATGTTATTTACAATGCACACTAGCGATCTCATTTCAAATGTACAAACATGCTTTCCTGAGATCTCATGTCACTGCTATCATGATGACACACAGCTTTAGCTTCATGTATCTTTCAGTCTCACTGAGCATTCTCAAGAATAAGCCGTATTATTAGTAGAAACGTGTATATTGACTATGTAAGTACGTGGATGGATGCTAGAGAATAGGCTGATACTAAATGATAGTAAAACTCGTGAAGTTGACGTCCAGTTCTTCTCTTCCGCATTGTCGTTGTCGTCCATCTGAGATAGATAAAAGTTAATTCTATACGTTTGGAGACAAATCAAAGCAACCTATGTAGCTGGCATAGCTGCTCAACTTAGCTGTAACGCTTCGTCTGATGACGACATGCGAATGATTTGCTGCATATATACCGCGACGCGCGCGGGATGCTAAGTAGAGGCGCTTTAAGGAGACACTTATTGCTAAAATATACCGTGTAAGGGAGACGTATCGGCAAATATATGTAAATCTTACTGTGCAGGAATACGATCAAAAATAGCTGCTCAGTGTTGTCTAGTCCATGTTGAACATGTCAAATAAGCATCCTTCGATGCCATGTACTATTGATGGACATGAATTCGTCAATATGCCCTAGGTAATCACTTACTTGTCTGACAAAGTCTTGAAAATCCATAAAATAATGAAATACGTTTTGATCCAATTTGTGAACCTAGGAATTATCCTCCTGCTGACACGTTCAACGAAGTAGATATTTTAAGCAATTTTAAATCTCTTTGTGAGTACGAGGTTGAAAAATTCATTGCCAACCTTAGCAAAAATTCATAACCATTGGACCAATATCCACAAAACTCCTCCTCTAATGTGTCGATGTACTCATTCTTATGTTCACATCATTGATCAATCTTTCTCTCTCTCTCTCTCTCTCTCTCTCTCTCTCTCTCTCGACCGGTCACTTTCCAATGCAATGGGAAAATGCTCTTATCAATCCGTTATTGAAAGAAACCGGTTCTTGATGCAGTCTCTGAGGAAACTTACGACCTGTAAGCAATCTGAAATACATATCAAAGTTGGTGGAGGATGTAGCTACCCAACAGGTTATGGGACATCTTAGACGCAACTCTCTTTGGCCGTGTACTCAATGTGCAGACAATTCTACAGCACTGATCCTGTACTGCTGAAACTGCTTTGCAATGGTCACGATTGGGTCCCATGTTATTTACAATGCACACTAGCGATCTCATTTCAAATGTACAAACATGCTTTCCTGAGATCTCATGTCACTGCTATCATGATGACACACAGCTTTAGCTTCATGTATCTTTCAGTCTCACTGAGCATTCTCAAGAATAAGCCGTATTATTAGTAGAAACGTGTATTGACTATGTAAGTACGTGGATGGATGCTAGAGAATAGGCTGATACTAAATGATAGTAAAACTCGTGAAGTTGACGTCCAGTTCGTCTCTTCCGCATTGTCATTGTCGTCCATCTGAGATAGATAAAAGTTAATTCTATACGTTTGGAGACAAATTAAAGCAACCTATGTAGCTGGCATAGCTGCTCAACTTAGCTGTAACGCTTCGTCTGATGACGACATGCGAATGATTTGCTGCATATATACCGCGACGCGCGCGGGATGCTAAGTAGAGGCGCTTTAAGGAGACACTTATTGCTAAAATATACCGTGTAAGGGAGACGTATCGGCAAATATATGTAAATCTTACTGTGCAGGAGTACGATCAAAAATAGCTGCTCAGTGTTGTCTAGTCCATGTTGAACATGTCAAATAAGCATCCTTCGATGCCATGTACTATTGATGGACATGAATTCGTCAATATGCCCTAGGTAATCACTTACTTGTCTGACAAAGTCTTGAAAATCCATAAAATAATGAAATACGTTTTGATCCAATTTGTGAACCTAGGAATTATCCTCCTGCTGACACGTTCAACGAAGTAGATATTTTAAGCAATTTTAAATCTCTTTGTGAGTACGAGGTTGAAAAATTCATTGCCAACCTTAGTAAAAATTCATGACCATTGGACCAATATCCACAAAACTCCTCCTCTAATGTGTCGATGTACTCATTCTTATGTTCACATCATTGATCAATCCTTCTCTCTCTCTCTGTCTCTCGACCGGTCACTTCCCAATGCAATGGGAAAATGCTCTTATCAATCCGTTATTGAAAGAAACCGGTTCTTGATGCAGTCTCTGAGGAAACTTACGACCTGTAAGCAATCTGAAATACATATCAAAGTTGGTGGAGGATGCAGCTACCAAACAGGTTATGGAACATCTGAGACGCAACTCTCTTTGGCCGTGTACTCAATGTGCAGACAATTCTACAGCACTGATCCTGTACTGCTGAAACTGCTTTGCAATGGTCACGATTGGGTCCCATGTTATTTACAATGCACACTAGCGATCTCATTTCAAATGTACAAACATGCTTTCCTGAGATCTCATGTCACTGCTATCATGATGACACACAGCTTTAGCTTCATGTATCTTTCAGTCTCACTGAGCATTCTCAAGAATAAGCCGTATTATTAGTAGAAACGTGTATATTGACTATGTAAGTACGTGGATGGATGCTAGAGAATAGGCTGATACTAAATGATAGTAAAACTCGTGAAGTTGACGTCCAGTTCTTCTCTTCCGCATTGTCGTTGTCGTCCATCTGAGATAGATAAAAGTTAATTCTATACGTTTGGAGACAAATCAAAGCAACCTATGTAGCTGGCATAGCTGCTCAACTTAGCTGTAACGCTTCGTCTGATGACGACATGCGAATGATTTGCTGCATATATACCGCGACGCGCGCGGGATGCTAAGTAGAGGCGCTTTAAGGAGACACTTATTGCTAAAATATACCGTGTAAGGGAGACGTATCGGCAAATATATGTAAATCTTACTGTGCAGGAATACGATCAAAAATAGCTGCTCAGTGTTGTCTAGTCCATGTTGAACATGTCAAATAAGCATCCTTCGATGCCATGTACTATTGATGGACATGAATTCGTCAATATGCCCTAGGTAATCACTTACTTGTCTGACAAAGTCTTGAAAATCCATAAAATAATGAAATACGTTTTGATCCAATTTGTGAACCTAGGAATTATCCTCCTGCTGACACGTTCAACGAAGTAGATATTTTAAGCAATTTTAAATCTCTTTGTGAGTACGAGGTTGAAAAATTCATTGCCAACCTTAGCAAAAATTCATGACCATTGGACCAATATCCACAAAACTCCTCCTCTAATGTGTCGATGTACTCATTCTTATGTTCACATCATTGATCAATCCTTCTCTCTCTCTCTGTCTCTCGACCGGTCACTTCCCAATGCAATGGGAAAATGCTCTTATCAATCCGTTATTGAAAGAAACCGGTTCTTGATGCAGTCTCTGAGGAAACTTACGACCTGTAAGCAATCTGAAATACATATCAAAGTTGGTGGAGGATGCAGCTACCAAACAGGTTATGGAACATCTGAGACGCAACTCTCTTTGGCCGTGTACTCAATGTGCAGACAATTCTACAGCACTGATCCTGTACTGCTGAAACTGCTTTGCAATGGTCACGATTGGGTCCCATGTTATTTACAATGCACACTAGCGATCTCATTTCAAATGTACAAACATGCTTTCCTGAGATCTCATGTCACTGCTATCATGATGACACACAGCTTTAGCTTCATGTATCTTTCAGTCTCACTGAGCATTCTCAAGAATAAGCCGTATTATTAGTAGAAACGTGTATATTGACTATGTAAGTACGTGGATGGATGCTAGAGAATAGGCTGATACTAAATGATAGTAAAACTCGTGAAGTTGACGTCCAGTTCTTCTCTTCCGCATTGTCGTTGTCGTCCATCTGAGATAGATAAAAGTTAATTCTATACGTTTGGAGACAAATCAAAGCAACCTATGTAGCTGGCATAGCTGCTCAACTTAGCTGTAACGCTTCGTCTGATGACGACATGCGAATGATTTGCTGCATATATACCGCGACGCGCGCGGGATGCTAAGTAGAGGCGCTTTAAGGAGACACTTATTGCTAAAATATACCGTGTAAGGGAGACGTATCGGCAAATATATGTAAATCTTACTGTGCAGGAATACGATCAAAAATAGCTGCTCAGTGTTGTCTAGTCCATGTTGAACATGTCAAATAAGCATCCTTCGATGCCATGTACTATTGATGGACATGAATTCGTCAATATGCCCTAGGTAATCACTTACTTGTCTGACAAAGTCTTGAAAATCCATAAAATAATGAAATACGTTTTGATCCAATTTGTGAACCTAGGAATTATCCTCCTGCTGACACGTTCAACGAAGTAGATATTTTAAGCAATTTTAAATCTCTTTGTGAGTACGAGGTTGAAAAATTCATTGCCAACCTTAGCAAAAATTCATAACCATTGGACCAATATCCACAAAACTCCTCCTCTAATGTGTCGATGTACTCATTCTTATGTTCACATCATTGATCAATCTTTCTCTCTCTCTCTCTCTCTCTCTCTCTCTCTCTCTCGACCGGTCACTTTCCAATGCAATGGGAAAATGCTCTTATCAATCCGTTATTGAAAGAAACCGGTTCTTGATGCAGTCTCTGAGGAAACTTACGACCTGTAAGCAATCTGAAATACATATCAAAGTTGGTGGAGGATGTAGCTACCCAACAGGTTATGGGACATCTTAGACGCAACTCTCTTTGGCCGTGTACTCAATGTGCAGACAATTCTACAGCACTGATCCTGTACTGCTGAAACTGCTTTGCAATGGTCACGATTGGGTCCCATGTTATTTACAATGCACACTAGCGATCTCATTTCAAATGTACAAACATGCTTTCCTGAGATCTCATGTCACTGCTATCATGATGACACACAGCTTTAGCTTCATGTATCTTTCAGTCTCACTGAGCATTCTCAAGAATAAGCCGTATTATTAGTAGAAACGTGTATTGACTATGTAAGTACGTGGATGGATGCTAGAGAATAGGCTGATACTAAATGATAGTAAAACTCGTGAAGTTGACGTCCAGTTCGTCTCTTCCGCATTGTCATTGTCGTCCATCTGAGATAGATAAAAGTTAATTCTATACGTTTGGAGACAAATTAAAGCAACCTATGTAGCTGGCATAGCTGCTCAACTTAGCTGTAACGCTTCGTCTGATGACGACATGCGAATGATTTGCTGCATATATACCGCGACGCGCGCGGGATGCTAAGTAGAGGCGCTTTAAGGAGACACTTATTGCTAAAATATACCGTGTAAGGGAGACGTATCGGCAAATATATGTAAATCTTACTGTGCAGGAGTACGATCAAAAATAGCTGCTCAGTGTTGTCTAGTCCATGTTGAACATGTCAAATAAGCATCCTTCGATGCCATGTACTATTGATGGACATGAATTCGTCAATATGCCCTAGGTAATCACTTACTTGTCTGACAAAGTCTTGAAAATCCATAAAATAATGAAATACGTTTTGATCCAATTTGTGAACCTAGGAATTATCCTCCTGCTGACACGTTCAACGAAGTAGATATTTTAAGCAATTTTAAATCTCTTTGTGAGTACGAGGTTGAAAAATTCATTGCCAACCTTAGCAAAAATTCATGACCATTGGACCAATATCCACAAAACTCCTCCTCTAATGTGTCGATGTACTCATTCTTATGTTCACATCATTGATCAATCCTTCTCTCTCTCTCTGTCTCTCGACCGGTCACTTCCCAATGCAATGGGAAAATGCTCTTATCAATCCGTTATTGAAAGAAACCGGTTCTTGATGCAGTCTCTGAGGAAACTTACGACCTGTAAGCAATCTGAAATACATATCAAAGTTGGTGGAGGATGCAGCTACCAAACAGGTTATGGAACATCTTAGACGCAACTCTCTTTGGCCGTGTACTCAATGTGCAGACAATTCTACAGCACTGATCCTGTACTGCTGAAACTGCTTTGCAATGGTCACGATTGGGTCCCATGTTATTTACAATGCACACTAGCGATCTCATTTCAAATGTACAAACATGCTTTCCTGAGATCTCATGTCACTGCTATCATGATGACACACAGCTTTAGCTTCATGTATCTTTCAGTCTCACTGAGCATTCTCAAGAATAAGCCGTATTATTAGTAGAAACGTGTATTGACTATGTAAGTACGTGGATGGATGCTAGAGAATAGGCTGATACTAAATGATAGTAAAACTCGTGAAGTTGACGTCCAGTTCTTCTCTTCCGCATTGTCATTGTCGTCCATCTGAGATAGATAAAAGTTAATTCTATACGTTTGGAGACAAATCAAAGCAACCTATGTAGCTGGCATAGCTGCTCAACTTAGCTGTTACGCTTCGTCTCATAGTAAAAGAGAAAATTCAAAATTGTTTAAAATATCTAGTCCATTGAAAGAGTGAGAAGGAAGATAATGTCTAGGTTCACAATTTGGATCTAAAGATTGTTCAATATTCTCATTGATTTTCAAGACTTTGTCAGAAAAGTGATTACCCAGGTCATTGACGAATTCATGTCTATCAATAGTACATGGTATCGAAGGTTGATAATTATTTGACATGTTCAACATGGAATTGATAACACTGAAATGGTTCTTTTGATTTATTTGCGTCTCCCTTGCACGGTATAGCAACATGTGTCTCCTTAAAGCACCTCTACTCAGCATCCCGCGCGCGTCGCCACAGCATGTGAGCGATGCAATGATTCCCCACCGACTATATGGGTTCAATGACCGCGAGAGTGGACTTGTCATTTACTTCGAGTTTACGTGCCTCGCCAATCACGATAAGCTCAGAGTTCGCTGGTACCCCGTTAAAAATAACAATAATACTCAGTGTTCCTGTATGTGCAATATTATAGCCCTCTAAATTCGTAACACAATTAACATATAGAATTAACTTCTCCAAATGGAAGGCTTTAGAAAGCCGCGTGGACCTGTACCACCTGGGATACATCGGGGGATACATCCGGTTATCATTTTTTAAATAGACATCCCCATCCCCGCCTCGACTTTCGGATCTCAAACAAAAGCGGGAAGAAAATCGGAAAACCGCAGGCTAATGAATAGTGTGTCTGTGAAGGCTTTTTTAATGCGGCCCTCTACGGCCATAAAGTATAATCTCCATCCATACGTCCTTGATGTGGTTTGTATGCGCTCGATGTATTAACCTGTGATTCCTTTTATTTCATTGTATTTTTGTTTTCTTCTTCTTTCTTTCCGTGTTAATCTATCAATTTG
>OZ022597.1:3521832-3614332 GCA_963669155.1 Arbacia lixula
TCGGAAGTCACCAACCCGCGGTTGAATGGTCGCCTAAGGATTATCATGTTTACCCTCGTCTGTGCCGTGAGCGTCCAACAGTTTTCTGGAAGATGCACCTTCATGCCATGAGCATGATGTGTATAAACCATGATTTTAGTGTGTTACTTTAGAAAAATGATTTGTCAGTATTGTGCGCGTGAAAATGTGTGTCAAATACAATTCTCATTACCTTTTTCTGGAGGAGGTTTAGTTTGTCTAATTGCGTGTTCCCGGAGTTCCCCCATGCTAGAATTCTAAAACTGAGGTGCGGGAGGATGAGGGATGCGTATAGCATAAAAAGTGTTTGACATGGGAAATACTGTTTGATTTTATTTAGTATTCCAATATTCCTTGATATCGATTTGGTTCTGTCTTCTAAATGTGGTTTCCAAGAACAATTTTGATCGATAGTTACTGCAAGAAATTTTGTACATGATAATTTGGGACTAGATGTGTGTTGGATAATGATGTTGCCTGGGAGGGACTCGATTGAATTGCTAAATAACATATAGTTTTTAGAAGGTTTATTGAAAGTCTGTTGGCATTAATCCATGTAGCTATGTATTATAGTTTCTGGTTTATAGTTTTGAGTAAGATATCTGGTTTGTGATGTGAGAGAAAAATGTTTGAGTCATCAGCGAATAAAATAAAAGACAAGTAATTAGATGCTTGAGGGATATCATTTATGTAAATGCTGAAGAGACGAGGGCCTAAAATAGATCCCTGGGGAACGCCGCATTTATTCATTTATTTATTTATTTATCTCTCTATTAATTGATTAATTTATTTGTTTGTTTATTCATTTATTTATTTATTTTATATTCATTTATCAACCTTGTATTTCAACAGGGTAGCTCTTTCAGTTATACAACTGATCTACCGAGGGGTCCTGCATACAATAAAAAACAACGCATCGAATAATTTTGAGTGAGGAATTTTTGCCCTGTAACGACACATATTGTTCTTTTTTTTTTAATTAACTCTTTATGTTTCAGATTGACTGCTGCCCGGTAGGATTTGTGAGCAAACTTATGCATAAGCGCTTTAATGGCGCACCAAGGGTTAATATCGTGGTAGCATGTTTTTCACAGTTTAATCATGTTATTATAATCATCATGGTGTTATGAATTGAAAATTACCTTGGAGAGTTTCACGTTCACATCCTGAGAGAGGTTTCAGGTTAGAGCACATTATTTCGATCATGGCTCTAATGGTTCGAATACATCCAAGGTTCGTTACTCTATATATATATATATATATATATATATATATATATATATATATATTTCTTTCACAAAATATTTAAATAAAAGAGTTGCCAAAGCTGTTGTATATGTATAATTTCTCATATATATATATATATATATATATATATATAAACAGACAACAACTTCTTTACTGCCTCTTTTTTTATTGAAGATATTTATTTAAATTTTGCAGTAAAGACTTATTTTCACCTTCGGATTAACGACACCTATTTCACTTTCACACGAAATAACCTTGAGTATATCTTATTTTCTTATATATCTTGTTAAAGTTATTTCGTGATTCGTTTATCCACATTTTGTTGCATTTCTCCACAGCGTTCTTATTTGGTTGGCTCATTATTCTCAAAGATTTTTGATTTGATATGAACATGACAGTGATAAGATTTGGAGCATTCGAACCTTCGGAAAAGTGCACCTTTAAAATAAAGAAACTACGGAACAAGGAACCTTCGAAATAACGAGCTTTTCACAATTTGCTGTGCCGAACATTGATGAAGTGCCATCATATGATATGATGGTACTGTATCAATGTTCTGCATTGTTTATGTTACTACAAACGTAGCAGACTTGCTAACTTAATCCAATTTGGGATGATCAGCCTCCGTTGGAAGTAAACCTGACGAGCGCCGACAAATTCCCCCACGTCCTAGGCGTATCCTAACCCTAATCGAATACTACGAGAGTGCCGTGTATATAAACGATATCTTAAATAAATGTGTTTGATTCATTTACATCGAAGTATTATTAATTTTATATGTTTATCTTCTTGAGCATACTCCTTTAATTTCCTAATGGTGTATCATACCTATGGGAGATAGCGTATGGAATCATTTGTGCGACAGACGTTGAAAAATTCATTGACCTCAAAGTACCGGTTTGCATAAAGAAGTGGCAAACCGCAATGTTTGGCGAGATGTCTGACATAGTACCACAGTCCTCTTGGTTTGGGTGACAATGGCAATGACAATGACAATGACAATGACAATGACAATGACAATTGGCAATGACAATGACAAAGACAATGACAATTTATTGATACCATGTCGCCTTGTTAGGTATTGGAGATAATCATGTCTGTTTTACATATATACAGAAAATAAATCATGATATTAATCTGGTTAAATGAATGTATACGCTTGTAGAAAATGATTAACAGGAAAGTGATTCTAAGCTCATTGTATTAGAAAAAAGTATCAGCACAAGTAAAGTTATTTTCGACTTTAAAAGACATTTTTTAATATGAGTTACAAAACAACAACAACACACAACTATAATTCAACATTGTTATTGATACACAGAAAGTAGCTTTGGTAAAATATACAGTTATTGCAATTGACTTATCATCTTTTTCAACATTTTACGAGGTTTAGGAGCACTTTGCAGTTGGTAGAATTAAAAAGCTGCTCCATTTTGTATGTATTTGATCTTTTTTGGTCAAAATGTCTGCTAAGTTGTGACTTTCTTACGTCTGCAAAAAGGGCATTCAAATAGATAATGAAATTCGTCCCCTTATGATTGAAGAGTGCAAAGTTTTAATCTCCTTTTCCTCGGAGTATTGGAATATCTCCCACAGACAATCTGTAAGTTGTGATTTAAACATCTGAACCTACATAACATTTTTCTTTCTCTTTTGGTGAGGTCAATCAAGTATTTCTCAAAATGCAAAGACTGTTGAAATACTTGAAATTTTTTCGCATGAGAATTTTCAAATATGGTACACGACAGACACTGAGAGTGTATATCTAAAAGACGATGTCCTACAGAATTCTTAAACCGTTCACGACTAGTAGAATCACATGTATCCCATGAATTGATCATACCGAGGTTGTCAAATATCACTTTTATCTTCTTTTTTAATATGAAGTATACTTTACCAGACAGTTTAACTTGTCCACTATGGACATGGTTAGAGGGAGGCCCGAGCAGATCTCCAACAGTGCTGGTATATCTTGGTCTGCAACCTCGTGGTAATAGCATTGTTTTGAGATCACCTTGTGCTTCTAGTTTTAAACACAATCTTTATTTGTATACCAGTTCCATTTACGATGATACGTTTTTGTCAACTCACTCGTCAGACATCTGAAAAAGGTCATTACATATCCAGTTAGCGAAAGCTTGTGATAACAGCAACAGGTAAAGCACCTAATTGTATAAAGAGAACATTTGCATAGCTCTCTACTTCTTCCCCGCACCGTCTCCAGCCCTCTCCCTGATTCAGTTTCCCGCTCTCTCTTTATTCGCGATCGAATCGTACACATTTTTTTTCTAAACATTGGACTTTGATTTAGAAAAAAAAAACAATAAACACAAGTTATGGGTCAGCCTTAATATATGTAGATCAAGTGCTTTCATATCCACGTAGAAAAGTAACATTTGAGAAGAGTAGACATTTTGGGTTTTCAAACTCATTGGGCACAACTTGACACACATTCTTCTCAAAACACCGAAACAGGGGAAAGTATCGAACTGAATCGAAGCGTTTGGTTTGGACGTAGAGGTGGGTAAGAGCGTGGTAGTACTGATGCAACGCGAAGACAATGATCGCGGCGACAATGACGTCGACGGTGTAGTGTCCGTTGCCGACGATGATGAGATAGGAGCCGAGGAGGTTGACGAAACAACACGAAACGTGCAGAAGGCCGAGTAGATTCGAAGAATCTGGGGGAAGAATATTGGAGCGAGAGACAGACAGACAAACAGATGAACAGATAGTGGGAAAAAGGGTGTCATGATGAAGAAGGGCAGTTGGTTGAGTAATTGATTGGTTGGTTGATACGTTGGTTGGTTGGTTGAATGGTTGGACAATTGTTTTTCTTTTGTTGTTGATTGCTTAGTTGGTTGGTTGGTTGGTTGGTTGATCGGTTGTTTGGTGGGTGGGTTGGTTGGTTGGTTAGTTGGTTGATTGACTGGTTAGTTTGTTGGTTCGTTGATCGGATGTTTGGTTGATTGGCTGGTTAATTGATTGATTGACTGGTTCCTTGGTTGGTTGGTTGATAAATTGCGTGGTTGGATGGTTGATTAGTTGATTGACTGGTTGGCTAGTTGGTTATTTGGTTAGTTGATTGGTTGGTTATTTAGTTGGTTGGTTGGTTAGTCAGTTGATTGGTTGGTCGGTTGATTGGTTGGTACCTTGGTTGGGTGGTTGATTGGTTGGTCAGTTGATGATTACTGGGTTGGTTCGTTGGTTGGTTCGTTGTTCATTTGGTTGATTGATTGGTTGATGCGTTCGTCAGTTTGTTGGTTAATTGGTTTATTGGTTGATTGGTAGGTTAGTTGGTTGACTGGTTGATTGGTTAATAGTTGGTTGATTCTTTGTTCAGTTCTTCAGTTGATTGGTTAGTTGGTTGGTTGGTTGGTCAGTTGGTTGGTTGGTTAATTGGTTGGTTGATTGATCGTTTGGTTAGTTGGTTGGTAAATTGGGTCATTGGTTGATGCGTTGGTTTATTGGTTGCTTGCTTGCTTGCTTCTTTGGTTTGTTGATACGTTGGTTAGTTGGTTGGCTAGTTAATTCAGTTCAGTTGGTAGGTTGATACGTTCGTCAGTTGGTTGGTTAATTGGGTGGTTAGTGGAGTGGTTGGTTGATTGTTTGGTTAGTTGGTTGGCTGGTTGATTGGTTATTAGTTGGCTGATTCGCTGTTCAGTTCTTCGGTTGGTTGGTTGATTGGTTAATTGGTTGGTTGGTTGGTTGGTTGGTTAGTCGGTTGGTTGTTTGGTTAGTTGGTTGGTTGCTTAATTGGCTGGTTGGATGGTTGGTTGGTTGGTCACTTAATTGGTTGGTTGATTTGTTGGGTGCTTGGTGAGTTGGTTGGTTGGTTGGTTGATTGGTCGTTTGGTTAGTTGGTTGGTTGGTCGGTTGGTCGGATTGTCAGTTGGTTGGTTTGTTGATTCCTTGGTTGGTATATTGGTTCATTGGTTGATGCATTGGTTTATTGGTTTGTTGGTTGGTTGTTTCTTGATTTGTTGACACGTTGGCTGGTTGGTTGGTTGGTTGGTTAGTTAATTCGTTGGCCAGTGGGTTGATTAATTGTTTGGTTGATGCGTTAGTTAGTTGGTTGATTCACTGGTCGGTCAGTTGATTAACTGGTTGGTCGTTGGTTGGTTGGTTCGTTCGTTCGTTAGTGTGTTGGTTGTGCGGTTGACTGTTTGAATAGTCGGTTGATTGATTGATTGGTTGGTTACACAAAGGGATTACAACTCACATTCTATGATGAAGAGGTTCAGTAGCGTCATCGTAGTCACGTGACCGCTGAACATGTAGTCGCCGCACATTTTGATACCACTCATTCTCGATCCAGCCTGCATCCAGATCGCAAAGGCCACCCTCAGCTTCTTCCAAGTACCGTCAAATGTCTGCTCAGGAAAAGCAAAAGTTGTAAATTATTCAAACTTCCAGGGGGGGGGGGTTGTATTGATATCGGCACCACTGCGGTATCCATGGGAAGCATGATTCTTGCGCCGCAGACACCTGTACTTCGGTGACGTTTGACTTTTTGTTTTTTTTACTCCACTGTAGTGTTGCGCACGCACCAAGCAGGGTTTTATAACGCGAGATTTGATTGGTCAGGATCTTCCCGCGGTTATCAGAAGGGCGGGCGGAGGGCCAATGGTCAATACAACTACATTGGTGCATGCCCGAGTTACGCACATAGCCTACAGAATAGTTTATGGATCTGTTCCTCATGTGACTCAGGGTATTGACAATGTGTGCATTGCCTACTGCTTTGCACACCACAGCTGAAGTTCACCCCCTCCCAATGTCATATAATGCCTAATACCTAAGCTTATACGATTGATAAAATGATGAATCGGCCAATCTGCATGCGATGATTTATTTATGCATTGATGTAGCCCTACTAGGATACCAGCACCCCACTTGCTAAATGCCGATATATGCACGCCGACAGCAGTGCTCCTAGTGGTATGCTTATTCCAATTGACAAATAGAGTCGAGCCCTTGAAAACTAGTCACTGTATCCTTCTCCTCTTTTCTTAGTCCGTCTCTTTCTCTAGGGGGAGCTGCAGAAGAAACTAATCGAGCATGA
This sequence comes from Arbacia lixula, assembly GCA_963669155.1. Taxonomy (NCBI): domain Eukaryota; kingdom Metazoa; phylum Echinodermata; class Echinoidea; order Arbacioida; family Arbaciidae; genus Arbacia; species Arbacia lixula. The sequence continues at coordinate 3,528,164 of OZ022597.1, forward strand.
TTAGTCTACTGTAGCCAGACCTCTTTATTTAATAATCTGAAAGCCTGGCTAGTACGCACCTATTATTCGCAGTACAGGACCACAGTAAAGTGTTTCTGATTGGCTACGTGGCCGCAACGCAATTCTGAGATTGGGGACACCTCGGTGGTGCCGATATCCTCTTCCTTGTTTTTAGATTTAAGTATTATTTCCACTCGTAGGTGGAAGAAGAAAGTGGGTAGGAAAAAGAACAACAAAGTGGTGCAAATCGATGATTGTAAATTGATAAATCATAACTGCTTTTATTTGCATGTACTCATTTCCGCTCGGAGACATAACACCAAGGATTGCCAAGAGCTTTTCGAGCAATCATGAATTCAAAGAAAAAGCTATGCAATGCTCATTTGTATATATCATCTCCTTGAATGGATTGAATAATCAACTCATGTAGAATGATTAGTTGTTCGCTGCGACATTAAACGTCATTCACCGAGTGGTGGCGTGCTTGCTGAGAGCTGCATTGCATAGAGCAGCATTGCTCTGTCTATGAAATGTTACAGACAGAGCAATGCACCTCTATGCCGATAACCACAGTTTATCAGCACAGCTTACTCGTTCTAGCATGTCGCAGACGCCACTATTATGTTAGACATTTGAAGATTGGAAGTCTACGAGGAAGTGCTCTAAACTATATTTTAGGGCTGTACAACATATCGAATCATGCAGACTGCATTTAAATTCGTGATGGTGGGGTATCCACTTGTACCCTGACCTCTCCCCAAACCCTTCGGCTTATTTAGGCTACATATCACTCTCTTCACATTACCGCATGTATCTATTATGCTGCATCTCTTATGATCCTTAAGTGAGCCCCTCTCACCTTTCCTCCGCAATGTCACAATAGAGATTCATTTTATCCCATATACTTCCCTCTCCACCCTAATGCCTCTCTCCAAAGTTCCCACTACCATCACCATCATCACCATCACCATCATCATCACCATCATCATCACCACCACCATCACAACCATCATCATCACCACCACCATCACAACCATCATCATCACCACCACCATCACAACCATCACCATCACCAGTACCACCACCATCACCACCATCACCATCACCACCACCACCACCACCATCACCATCACCATCATCGTCATCATCACCACCACCATCACAACCATCACCATCACCACCACCATCACCACCACCACCATCACCACCACCACCATCACCACCACCATCATCACCATCACCATCATCATCACTATCATCATCACCATCACCACCATCATCACCACCACCATCACCACCATCACCATCACCACCACCACCATTACCACCACCATCATCATCACCATCACCATCATCATCACCACCACCATCACAACCATCACCATCACCACCACCATCACCAGTACCACCACCATCACCACCTTCACCATCACCACCACCACCACCATCACCATCACTATCATCATCACCATCACCATCACCATCATCATCACCACCACTATCATCATCACCATCACCATCACCATCACCATCATCATCACCACCACCATCACAACCATCACCATCACCAGTACCACCACCATCACCACCATCACCATCACCACCACCACCACCACCACCATCACCACCACCATCATCATCACCACCACCATCACAACCATCACCATCACCAGTACCACCACCATCACCACCATCACCATCACCACCACCACCATCACCATCATCATCACTATCATCATCACCATCACCACCATCACCACCATCACCACCACCACCATCACCATCACCATCATCATCACCATCATCATCACCATCACCATCACCATCATCATCACCACCACCACCATCACCATCACCACCACCACCATCACCACCATCACCACCATCACCATCACCATCACCACCATCACCACCACCACCATCACCACCACCACCACCACCATCACCACCACCTTCATGTTTACCTCAGATGTGCAATCCTGGGGAGAGGGAAGAACAGGCAAGGCCGTACACAAAATTGTCACAATTCGAAAGATGTATATGGTCCCCAAGATAGTGAAAAAACGCCGCAACACAATCATCCTGGAAGTTAAAGAGGAGATGTAAGGGGGGTGGGGTGAGAGAGATGGGGGGATGGGAATGGAGGAGAAGGCGTGGGTGTAGGGGGAGGGGTGGGCTATGAGAAAGTGGAGGGACGAGAAGGGGAGGGAGATTGATGGCAAGAGGGGAGTGAGGGGGGGGGGGAGGGGAGGATGCAATTAGACATGTTAGAGTGAGGACAAGGAAGAGAGAGAAAATGAAAAGGCTTGGTTTCTGTATACCATTTATAAAATATGGACTCGCTCTTACTTCATCATTCTCGTTTGGTCCTCTTTGCTCCTACTTCTCCTCTTTCTCCTTCTTCTTTCTCCTCATCATATTCTTATATCCTTTCTTCCTCTTCTCTCTTTTTTAATGATTTGTTCCTTCTTCCTTTCAGTAGTAGTACTACTACTACTAGCAATAGTGTGAGGATGTCATTACAGGCTTATAATAACGCCTTAAATCCAAAAATCCTACATCATTCTTTCTCTTGATGGTGTACCTACCTTACATTTTACCTGACAATATGACATAAGTATCATGCAATTGAATATCCCCATTGTGCCTACAATATTGTGTTAACTTGACCATGATATATCGATCACGGTATCAGAAAAGGTTTGAAAAGATCTGATGATACACACACAATGCTAAGATCAACAAATTATTAGCAAATACATAATTAAGCCATATCATCATTAAATTTCAGTATTTGTTTTTTTCATCTTTAAAGTGTGCTCACTGAACCACGAAACAGCGTCTTCCTCTTATATTCACACAGCTTGTGATGATACATGTTGTTAACAATATCTGATGTCAATTCATCAAATTAAGTGAATGGATGATGTAATATTAGAAAGTGGTTAACGTGTGCTCACTCATGCATGACTGAGTAGATTATTGTGATTTCACATGGAAGTTAGTCATTAAGTTAAAAAACAATCTTGCAAGTTATTCTGCTCAAAACCTCTTCAATAAAAAGTTATGATAATTTGCTTAAGTGGGCGGGGGCTTACTTTTTTGTAGTGTTTATAATATTTTAATCAGCTTCACTCTATATGCGCCACCGATGTTCGGTTCATACCCAACTAATATATAGAAATCACATCGAGTACTCGTTTATTTGACACAGACAGCGTTAATAAATAGCATACCATCGTGAACTTAAAGGTAGCTCGTCCCTTTTGCAGCCCTAATGCTGAAAGTTCCCTGACTATGTTATCATTTGAGAGAGAGAGTGGCTCTATAACCTTTCCCTGGAATCGACAAAGCGTAATATCCGGTTTTGAGGAACAATCTTCCATAATTGATCGAGCTTTCTTTTTTGCTACCACGAAAAAAATCAAATCTCAGGAAAACTTGTTCAATTATTTTCAATTATTCTACGGAAGTTATAGTACCTCTGACCTTAAAATTTCACAGTTGGTATCCCAGGGATACGTGCTAACTATGTGCAAACTTTCACGAAGTTTGCAAATGTTTGTAAAAGGGACGAGCCATCCTTAATAAATAGGCGTATGATATATGTTGGTCAAGAGACGTGATTCCCAAACCTGTGTTTATGGAAAAGACACACGGTCAGCGCGACCACGACAAGCAGGGTCGTACACATTTCGGAACCCCTCACGCCCCAAGGGATGTGCGGCATCGAATCGAGAACGACGTCAGGTAGCGGAGGATGGCGATTACGATCAGGGGCATGGTCCTGGGCGACGCACACGGCGTAACACATGACGAAAGACACCGCGTTCATGTATACGTAAGCAAGTATCGTCTTTCGATACTCGGGGAGGAGGGCCTTGTCGGTGCTCTGGCGACGGTGGTTGCAGTCGTAGCCGAAGCCGTGGTCCCGATGGTGGTCGTGACATGAGTTCGAGCCTTTTTGTGGTAGAGTCCCATTTGAAGTGATTGCAACGCCGTTTGCAACATTTATTATGGTGTCATGTTTTCCTCCGTCTTTATTCATGGTGTCAAGCAGTCACTGTACATTGGACACGTAAAACATAAAGTTCAAGTAGCAACAATCATCTACAGTAGCTGGCTCTCGGGTTACAGTACACTCTGAGAACAGTACCAATGCAGCTCCCAGAATGTATCAGGGACTACATAACCCTTCTCCATGAACCATGTATTGTGTTTCATTGAATCATACAACCAAAATCAAGAAAAAATACAATATATACAAATATCACAACAGATCAGGATAATGTCACCCCCCAAAAAATAAAAAAAAATAAATAAAAAATAAATAAATAAATGAATAAAAAAATAGAAAAACCGAGTATACAGAAAAAAAAAACAGGCAGAAAAACTGTGGACAATACAATATTGTACAGTTGCTTATTACATATAGGGGAATTCCCAAAAAGGCTCTATCTTAACGCTGTGCCATGAAGCCTTGTACACAATAAAAAAAAAACAGATCTTTACGAGTATAGATAAACTAAACTGATAAGATGTACTATACATTTAAAAATAATTTATATCATGAACCACTTTTACTTTTCTAAAAAAAAATAGGATTACATCTAAAATTTCCATTTTTTGAAGTGGATGGAAAGTTTGTTCCTTTTCTTGGCCAGATGATATTCCAATTCTTTCTGTTTCTTGATAACAATTTACATGCGTTTTCCTCGTAATTTAACGTTGTTTTAATGAAGATGTCGTGGTAACGTGGTTGTGAACTGTGACTGAAGATCGCGAGGTCCAAAGTTCACGTGTATCATTCAATAAGGCACATTATCCACGTTGCTGCTCTACATCCCACGAGTATAAAGGGCTACCTAGGAGATTGATGATTGTGTGAATTATCTTGATCCAGCGGGAATACTCCCAAGGGAGTGGAGATGGTGCACATATGTGTGCATGATACGTTCTTGTATCCAGCGACCACGGGCCATATTCATGAAACCTTACTTAGCCTAATTACGAACAGGGCTAACTTTCGTTACTATTGCTACTTTGATCCATTTTGGTATTTACGAGACCTTACCGGCAGTAGTGACTTTCCAAGTTAAATACCAAAGTGACTTCAGCTGCTTTATTAATGTGTTGTAAATACCAGCTGAGTAAAGCTTTCAAGAAATAGTATTAACGAAAGCTCATTAGTGTTAGGTACATTGTAAATTCTTTCCTAAATCTAGGGTTGATACGGGCCTACTCTATATAAGTCACTAGTAAGTAGCCCTGCCATTCTCTAATTGACAGCCAATCTGCCAAAGAAGAGAAGAATTGCAAAAACTGAGGAAGACATGTCTGCCATGCATATATGTAGAACAAGTTTTACGGGATATTAGAGGAAGAAGAGGAAACCACTGGAGCTGATTTAAGTATGCAAGGATGTCATGATGGCTCAAAATAGTTGTCCAAGTATCTCTCTCTTTTATGATACGGAATCAATCTTTCAGTTTCATTTGGCATAGAATTTTTACACTCCACACATACAAAACACGCCTACAAACCCATTTCTTTGTTAACTCGGTTATATCATATTCAACTCTTCTGTAAATGACTGCAAAACAAGTCAGTAAAACAAATCTTGAAACCAAAAGAAATTTGAACCTGCAATCCACTGCTTATAGGGCAGTGACTAAACCACGATAAATATTTTTAGTTTACGGATCAAAACACGACAACGCGGAAGCAAATACCTTTAGAAGAGTTTCATTCAACATGACTCAGCAATATTAATGAGTAGTCCGCCTTTAGAATCGGCTAAATTTGAGTGAAAGGGCTTTCTTGAGTAAATTCAATTTTGCAAATTGATAAACCTTAGGCATCCGCCCAGTATAAGGAAAGATCGTGGTGCTCCATTCTGTCAATGAATGCAAGACAAATCAGAAAAAAGGATGCAGAAGGGATTTGAACCTGCAATCTACTGCTTCCCGGGCAACCATTTCTAGTTCACGGATCAAGGCACGACAGCGTGGACACAAATACTTTAGAGGGTTATTTAATCTGGCTAATTCATATTTATTAGTAGTCCGCCGTAAGAATTATTTCAGTCAGAGGGTTCTGCCCCGTCGTCTCCCCCCCCCCCCCCCACAGATAACAAGCAAGGAAGAAGGCACCCCACAGCTTAGAAACTAAGCCATGATCGAAACTTAAAAACTTGGCTAAAGGCATTCAAGTGTGCCATGCAGAGAGAACAAGATTTACGGGATAAGAGGAAGAAGAGGAACCTACTGGACATATTTAGTGATCTGAAACGACCATTGAGTTTCATCCGGCATGGTATTTTTAGACTCCACACGTACAAATTGCATGTACAAACCCATCTCCTTGTTTACTAGATTATATCATTTACAACTCACAATTGATCGTTTTCGCAATCTGAGGGTGTAATCTTGCTGTAATGGCAATGCATTTGTATGATGACCACACAATCAGAATTTTATAACAGTATATTTACTATGTTCTCTCCAGTTATTATGTATCCGTCTTGCCTATATTTATCATAATCTACATTTACTGTGATTATAAGTATGATCGTTTTTATAAATATATATGAAAAGATGCTCTGTGCACATTTTAGGTATCTCAGAACACAGGTGGTTTGGATAGGGTAGATTTACGAATGGCGATGGAGATGTGGTGTTACTTTCGGGAAGGGAAGAAGGAGAGAAAAGAGGAAGTGGTGTTGGTTTTCTACGTTATATGATATCATGCCATTCATATCATGGGTTTTATCTTTTTATGAACAATATCGATCAACTGTTTCCCTTCATTAAAATAGATAGAATCTTATACCATTGAACGAAGAATGGAGGCAAAGGGCAGATGCTTCATAAAGCAGAGGATATAATATCATAATAAAATTATGATGTCACATCAGTTTTTACCGATATGATTTTATGATTTTATGATAACGCAATGTAACTAGACGACGCAGTGAGATCACAATTCGTGTGCGTCTCCTATCGAGCAAATAAATTAGAAAAATTAATAGCATTTAATCATAACGGGGAGTTCCAATGTAAACATAACATGACTTTGAAACATCATTAATGTCATAAAAGGAGGTCTTTTTGATGGGCGTAGTAAAAATAGTTCGTACTGTATCTGTCAGAATTATATATCCTTATGTACGTTTATGTGTGTGTGAGTGCGTGTGTTTGTGTGTGTGTGTATGTGTGTGTGTGTGTTTGTATGTTTTTGTGTTTGTATATGTGTGTGTGTGTGTGTGTGTGTGTGTGTGTGTGTGTCTGTATATGAGTGTGTGTGTGGAGAAGGGTGTCCTACTTTCCAATGCAAATTGTGCAGAATTCAACAAAGGATACAGACCGAAGAAGGATGCTTCATATTACAGCATATCATATCATAATTATCATGCTATTTCATATCATAATCATGCCATGCATATCATTGGTAATGTCTTGTTATGAACAATATGGATCATAGTACATGTTCCTTGAATGTTGCTAAGGTGAAGGTGTGTACTCATAAATACTATTGAGAAAATAGTAAGACTCTCGGTAACGCCATGTGGTTGAATTCTTTCAGGATATTTGACCCACTGATAGATCTTGAGAGTACAAAAACAACAGAAAAATGGAAAGGGAAGGTGAAGCCTGCAGGCCGGCCACATCAAGAGCTGCTGCGGAAGAGACATCGTAGTAAGTGACGACTGTTGCACCACAAATTGTCGCCTCTGCACAAATTGTCGCCGGTGACAATTTGTGCAAAATTTTACAAAACCTGACACTACAATTTATTGCCCCCTGCACAAATTGTCGCCGGCGACAATTTGTGCTGGAGGTAATGTTCCCATTTTTTACCCTCACGGGCGACAATTTGTGCAGGCAAACTGATAACTAGTTGCACAAATTGTCACCCTTGCACAAATTGTCACCAGTCCCCGTCTTCAAGGTACAGAAAATATTGCCGTGTGTGGTTGTGCCTGTGATGTGAATGTAAGGTGTGTGCGTGTGTGTGTGTGTGTGTGTGTGTGTTTGTTTGTGTGTGTTCGCGCAAAATTTTAAAATGCTCCAAATCAACTAGAAATAGGTTTGCATATGTTTCAGGCAATTTTAATTTTATTTGGTGACAAGCTGCACCCTATTTATGAATACATCAAAGTACTAACACGGGCCAGCCATTCGGCAGGCCCCTGTTAGTACTTTGATGTATTCATAAAGAAATAGGGTGCAGCTTGTCACCAAATAAGGCTTGAGGAATGAGCGCAGACATCACGTGATGAGGTGCGTTAATGTATTCATTTCATTCATTATATTCAAGTAGAAGTCTGTAATAGCATGTGCTACGTGGCATGTATTAGGCCTCCAACGATGGTATACATTTTACAAAGCAGACGGACTATGCAGTCTCCATACTCGAGTACAAGGCATGGAATGGCCGACTCTGTGTACGTTCATAATGCCTGCCAAAGTGCTGTTCCTTTTATTACCTATTAATGACGGGTTTCCTTTTTGTGGGGCGCACTGTATAATCAAGGATATATATGAAGAGAAATGCTAAAAATAATATTTTGTTTTACTTTAATCAAAATAAATCAACATTATTTTCCACAAAAATGTTAGATAAGAAAACGCATGGGAATTCTTGAGATTTTGGTCCCTCATCTAGGGGGAGGGGGAAGAGACTACCCAACCTATAGTTACTTTAGACAACGGAGTACATATGCCCCTGAGCGATCGCTGCCCGCGTGCTAAAAGAAAAAGGATACTTAAGAAATGCAAACTTTACTTTCCCAGCAGTAAAGTTCTACATTGATCTTCAATGATAGGCCTGCAAATATTGTTTAATTCGGTGACAACCATGTGGATTAATGTCGAGAAACGTACAAATTTAGATGATCAACGCAATCTTTTTAAATAGTGCAAACAAAAAGTACCTTTATGTTAAAACTGATATTCAAAATATGTCGACCGATTGCGTGTATACTGAAATGAATATAGACAGCCACATGTATTTACCGTGACTTTATTTCCTTTCCCTTCTTGCTCACTAATCATTCATTTTGCAGCTACATACAAATATTTTGTATCAATTGATCCAATTATATTTTCTGTTTGCAAACATGTTTATGATAATTCATGTTTGATATCTGCAAGCAGTGCTACATGTGGGGGGGGGGGGGCGATATGCTTCCGAGCAACAGCTATTATGCTTATACCACCCCTGGGCTCCCTAACACACGTATTGTCTGACATCACCTCTATTTGCATATCTATTGTAGACATTCAATGGATGTGCAGTGTGGCGTGAATTTCGTGACTGAATTATGTAGCCGGAGATACATTCTTCGGGATTGAGCTAACACACATCAACCGACCAGTCCGTACAGATATCTAGTGCGGTATATTGCGTACATTGAAAAGAGGAAGTTGTGTTTCAAATAAAACTTATTTTTTTTTGTAACTGATCTGTAATTATTCTAGCCTTCTCATACGGTGGAAATCAAATATTTATAAATGACAATATGCCGCAGTAGCAAGCCTCCCCCCTCCCCCACCTGTTTGTCTGTCTGTATGTCTCTCCTTCAATCTCTCTCACTCTCTCTTTCTCTCTTTCTCTCTCTCTCTCTCTCTCTCTCTCTCTCTTTTCTCTCTTTGTCTCTCCTTTAATCTCTTTGATATTCTCTTGCACACTCCCGTTCGTTCTCTACATCGTTATTCCCAGAGCCAGTTTGGCCAATAAGCACCAATATGGCGATTGTCTGCTTGCTTGCCAAACTCTGTGTATAGATGGCTGTAGTTATCCACATGTTTAGCCTATCACCATTATCAGCTCTGTATGTCTCTCCTCCTACATTTCTCTTTCCTCTGTTCTCTCTCTTTGTTTCTCCGTTTATATTTCTTTCCATTTCTCTTTTTATTTCTCACATACACACACGCCTACATACAATTACTCACATACACAGAAACGCATGGACCAAAGAAAGAAGCTTATTTCCCCATGTGTACCCTCTGTAAGTTCTACTGCATTTACATAATATGAACTTATGTAGTTGGTATATGTTCATCTGAAAATGACATATCTGTTTCGTGAACACTTTGCAGAAGGGCCTCTGAAAATAGAGGCGGGTGAGTTTGAACCATGGTAAAATAAATACTGCAACTAGACGTGGTGGAAGATTCCCGCCTGAACTTACACTGAGCGTTGGGTCATGTGGGTTGGGCCCACGCGCAGTCAGATCTCGATCTTTAAAACAATTATTTCTGTAAGATATTTGCATGCAATAATAACGTGACCCCCTTTTAGTACTTTGATGTATTCATAAAGAAATAGGGTGCAGCTTGTCACCAAATAAGGCTTGAGGAATGAGCGCAGACATCACGTGATGAGGTACGTCGTGCATTCATTTCATTCATCATATTCAGTAGAAGTCTATAATAGCATGTGCTACGTGACATGTATTATCGCAGATAACTTGTCCAGAAGTACTTGTCCAGAAGTATGTCTCGTCTTGTTTTTGAAGTTTCAAAACAATTTATCCAAGCATTGAACAATTAAATATCCTTGAGGGAAAAGGCGATACTTCACGCTGTGTACATGGTCTTTTGTTACGCGATTTTTTTTAAAGTGATTCTTTTGTCCGCATAACAAAGGACTGTATTCAAAATGTCAGTGAGCGTGAGCGCGTAGGTATATATTTGGCAAGGGCAAGGACGTCAGCGTTTTGTATATTGTTATCATAAGCTTAGACACTCAAGTCTGTGTTTGTGTTATTGCTGCATTCATCACATTTTTTCAAGGCATCTGTCCGAGTAAAATATGATCAGTTGTTACACTTTTACAAAACATCGTTTTTTATGTATTTTGGTTTTACATTTACAGCGGGTGTAACAGTATTCAGCCTTGGAGACCAATCACTATTTTTACTTCTCCCCTCCCCCTCCTCACCACCCCCCCCCCCCTGTTCAAATTATGAGACTGCTACGTAGAATGCACTAGACGTCATGAATAAGATTGAAATATCATCATGTTAAAAACCACTTTAATTTCAATTATGAGTTACGAGATCATGCAAAACTACATAACTACCATTTCATTTATTCAGTCAACATTCCTTTTTCAAAAGAAAACGAAATTTTAGCCATTATGACGCGATTATTGTCTGTTTGCCGAGTGGCAGGAATAATGAGTTCTGCAATGTAGAGAATGGTTTGTGATTTGGTTTAGATTCACTAAATTGATAAACGAATTTCTCCGTTACAATGAGATAAACACTGTATTTCCTCTCATCTATTTTACTGCACTTGGTATATGTGTGTGTTTGCGTGTGTGTGTGAACTTCATAAGGATTTCATTTCCACGTTCAATGATTTGCTTTGTTCGATATAACAAATTCCTTGTTTCTTCGACTCTGACCCCCCCCCCCCTCTCTCTCTCTCTTTCTTTCTCTCTCTCTCTCTCTCTCTCTCTCCCCCCTATACATTTAACCCCTCGCTTAAGTAACTCATCTTTTGACGTGTTTGGGTAGCACGTACACACAATGGGCTGTTAGAACTTGGAATAATCTCCCCAACAAAGTTGTAGACAACATTTCTCACACTGGTCTCCAAGCCTTCAAATGCCGCGTACATAGTTTCCTCCTATCAAAAATGTAATGCTAATCTTAACTTTTGGTTCAATTGTAATATAATGTACATTTGAAATTGTGACTCCTTATTTAATTTGAGCTGCAGTGAACCACTGATTGGCATTCTGCACCTTTACCATTACGCCTCTGGTGGGCTATTATTAGCATTTGCATCCTATATACGAAAAATAAAGACAAAAAAGTCGTATCACAACTCCATAATTTTGATTATTGCCTTCGTTTCGTCTTCAAGGGTGAGAGTTCAGTCTCTCTCCACCCACCCTCTCTCTCTTCCTCTCACCTATAATGCTGGTTTCCAAGTGCCCCCCCCCCCCCTCCTATGTCAACCCTCCATGCTCCATCTCTCTCTCTCTCTCTCTCTCTCTCTCTCTCTACGTAGGCTCCATGCAGTAACATATCATGGCGCTAATATGCTCATGTATAATGTTCAGTGCGTGCGTGCATTAAGCCGTTGGGCACCGGTTTGATTTATTCCAATACGGTATCCGATGAAACCATACAAATTACAAAACATAAGAAATCTCAGGATTTACAAAAGTCTCATGAAAATATCTTATTTGTTTGCGTTCTTGAAATGTATTCTTACCGCTCCTGATTATATTGTGTTTTCTTTTTGTGAGATAGGAACTATAAACAGCTCGTGATTTGATTCGTAGTTTTGTTGAAGGCTACTGTGATATTCGTATGCGGAATGATGAATGCTTGCATATCGTGGTCCAAAGAAAAAAAAAATCATGCCATCGCGTAGCCTACACCTTTATGTACACAACCTCGCTAATACACGTACATCAATGGGTGCTGCCGCGGCCGTTTTTTCGCTCGACATGATCCCGTTCACGCACATGTCATGTACAAAAAGAGCTAGTACATCGATTACATAGCTCACATTTGACAAGCAAAACAACCATTCACAGAGACCGGCTCATGAAAAAAAAAAGCGGGAAAGGGGGAAAAAGCTTGTGTACAAAGTGAATGGAAAAAGGGGTACGTGTCAGATTATAGGGGTGTCAGGGGAGCGTTTCATGGAAGTTGTCGATCAGCACTGACAAGTTGTCTTTTCGACAGTTACCATAGTAACAGTCAGAGGCTAGTGCCTATCAGCCAATCAAAACCGAAGATTTCACTGAAATTGGTAACACTGACTATTTAGTCAGTGATGATAACTTTCATAAAATGCTCCCCAGAAATAACTCAGCGCTTTACGTACAGTCCCACCTGACGCTGTTTTCCTTTATTAAAACGGCATAAGATCATCACCGTTTAACAGAGAATGGAGACAAAGAGAATATATTCTAAATTACCCTCTATATACAGATGCTTCATGAAACACAGTACATAATATTATACTAAAATTATGATGTCTTATCATTTTTTTTCATCGATGTGATTTTATAATTGTATGATAACGCAGTGTAACTAGAGTGCGTCTCCTGTCGAGCAAATAACGTGGAAAGACTAACAGCAATCAATCATATATCACTTCATACGGAGAGTTCCAAAGTTAACATAGCATGACCTTTGAATCATCATACATATCATAAAAGAAAGTCGATTGGACGGGCGTCGTAAAGAAAATTCGTCCTTTATCTGTGAGAATGATCATGGAGCTACATTGTAGCTCCATTAGTAGTATGATATGATATGATATGATATGATATGATGTGATATAATATGATATGCTATAGCAGCATATGATATACATTTGTAGTATGATATATAATATCAAACTGCAATATGAAGCCTTTTCCCTCGGTCGCTATCCTTTGTTAAATTCTGCACTATTTGCACACCACACCCACCCACACACACACACAAACACACATATGGAGCTACATTGTAGCTCCATTGAAATATATATCCGTATATATGTTTTTTGTGTGTGCGTGTTTGCGTGTGTGTAAGTGTGTATGTATGTGTATGTGTGTTTGTGTGTGTGGGTGGGTGTGGTGTGCAAATAGTGCAGAATTTAACAAAGGATAGCGACCGAGGGAAAAAGCTTCATATTGCAGTTTGATATTATATATCATACTACAATTTATATATCATATGCTTCTATATCATATCATATTATATCACATCATATCATATCATATCATACTACTAATTCGAGGGCATGCATAGGCTTCAGCCTATGCCATCTCGGGTTCCATGAACATAGTAGCACCTCCAGACCTGTCTATCCAGCATGGCTGTCCTGAGCTCACTAACGCTTTCAAGGCCAGTGTCATTCTTTAGTACGCTAATGTAAGTGGCCCGACTTCTCCCTCTTCTTGCAGTACCCTGTTTAGGCTCCCAGAGTGTGAGGGGGTTAGCAGATAGTTCAGGGTGTCCCACACACAGTGTCCCGCTTTTTCATGTCTTTGGTATCATCGTTTGATGAACGATATGGATCAAAATGTTGCCCATCCTTAAAATGGCATAAAAGTTGATACCATTGAACAAAGGATAGAGACGGAGGGAAGATGCTTCATTTTTCGAGGTTATCAAGAACTTGAATTTTCGTTAAGTTACGTAAAAAGGACATGGAAAAAATGACACGTCTTTGCAAAATCATTTTCCTCAAACTAGGTGCACCTAAAACAAAATGTGCCAGCTAAATCACTGCTGATGTCATGTCAATTGATACAATATAGTTCTTTGTTTAGGAAATCTGTTCAGTTTTAACTGCGAGAACAAAACTACGATTAGTTACGGTACGGTACCGTTAATTACTTTACACTTTGTCCGTTGGTCAAAGAATATTGCTGTTCATTTAGTTTTGTTCTACTCAACTGTGTCTATGTTTAAACTATGTTTAAACACTGTTTCATGTTAGATCACTTCCTTTTCAAACTTAGCCTTTCAATTACCGATAAAACTGCAATCAAACTATTTTGATGTCTCAGTCCCATACGTATGAACCACAAAGATTTGAACGCTAAAAATGAGTGTAAAGATGAAGGCACTCTCAAAACATACCACAAATATAAACTGCCACTGAACTCCACTGAACTCTGTAGCCTTATATATAGACATTTGAAATGTTGAAAGGTCCACTAATTCACGGAATAGATCATATATGAATAATAATAATAAAAAAAATCGCCATATGCGTACGGCGTTTACTGCTATCTGTAGAAAAATTGTACAGGAGCAGGAAGTAATTGCGTATCACGATTATGAGGGAAGAAGTAAAGTAAATACAGGGAACAATCAATCCAAAGATATCTTATAAAGTATTCCACAAAAAAAACGGGATTGAAAAAAGCATTTCAAATTTTCCCTCTCACCTTGAAAAGCAGATTTTCAAAGCGTGTGGTCCCGGTTCCTGCTTGTTTTGCTAGCTGTTCAAAAGATTCATCGGACAGCTGTTGGCAAGAATAATGCAACTGATTGTAGAGAGTACAGAACGAAGCAAACCTAACCTGACGAAAAAGCAAAACCATGTGCAGAGCGATAGCATCGCCAGCGATGTAGATATCGATGAACAGCGTCGAGTATCATATTTAGTTTATTAGTCATATATCATGTAGCGCGCGCGCCCGTGGAAGAAACGATAGCCCGTCCAATCATACTGTGCGTTTTACCGAGCAGGTGTAATATTACACGGAGAACCGCCATCTGCTATATGAATGCAGATTCATTGTTATCTTCGCGTCACAAAATAAAGCTAATTAAATGTCTACACTTTTTACTCTTAGGTCTATTCCTATGACCTTACTCGAGATGAAAACACCTTTGTTTTGGCAGCCTGACCTTGAAACAAAAATCTGAGCTGTTGGTAGTAATAGAAGGGCATAGAATATAATTCCGTGAGACAACAAAAACGCTCTTCAAACGAACTCGTCAATATGACAAATGTGTTTTTGTACTCCAGTACGTATGTGCTGGTAGGTTCTCCATATAAAGATCTGATATCCCTTTTGGAGACAAAACCGAATAATATAAACTCTGCGTAAACCCCAAGAACATGCATGTGCTTAACTGCTTTTATATTATAGTGCTTGTTGATCTACAATACCCCTTCCAGACTTCCCAGGTATATAGGGACGCGTGAAGACACCCCCCCCCCCCCCCCCCCCCCATGCAGTAACATGGAAGTAAGATGCGTGCTTCAGCACTTGGTACCCAGCATGTTTGCAGGTTGAAGAGTCATGGGAAATTCCATGAATTAGTGGTCAAATTTCAAAATTTTAAATGTCTATATAAGGCTGCAGAGTTCAGTGCAAGTTTATATTTTTGATATGTTGTATGTTTAAAGAGTGTGTATAAGAAGTTATCTAACATGAAAGAATACATGAAATTACTTGGTTTACAACAGAAATGCAATTTAATAGACCAGAAATGAATGAACATCAAGTGTTTTCTGACCAACGGACAAAGTGTGACGTAACTAACGGTAACATATAACTAACGGTGTCTTTGTGCTGGTAGTGAATACTGTACAGACTTCTTGTACAAAGAACTATACCATATAAATTGGCATGATATCAGCAATGATATAGGTGACACATTTTCTTTTAAATGCACCAAGTTTTAGGAAAATGATTGTGCAAATACGTGTCATTTTTTCCATGTCCTTTTTATGTAACATAACTAACGGAAATTCAAATTCTTGTAATCCGGGAAAAAATGTAACCTTCAGGTATCAATATCAATGCATCTTCCTTCAGAACCAAAATATATTGGGAAAGGTACCATAAAGTGTAACGTAAAGTGTACCGTAAAGTGTAACGTAAAGTGACGTAAAGTGTAACGTAAAGTGTACCGTAAAGTGTAACGTAAAGTGTAACGTAAAGTGTACCGTAAAGTGTAACGTAAAGTGTACCGTAAAGTGTAACGTAAAGTGTAACGTAAAGTGTAACGTAAAGTGTAACGTCATAAATCGCGGACTTATCCTCATGGTGTTATAGAATAAGCCTTTGTGCGACTTTGAACCAAATGAATTGTCTCCTATCACATTTTCCATTTATTATTTTGCATTTCTGATGCAGATATTCAATGGATGAAAGGTGTGGCGTTAATCGTGTGACTAGTGATTTGTTTAACTGGAGATACATTCTTTGTCAGTGAGCCACATCACTCATCACCCGAACAGTCTATGTACATGTAGACTTATAGGGCAGTGTATTGTGGAAAAGAGGAAGTTGTGTTTTAATCAAGACATCTCCACACATCTCAGAATGTCTAAGAACGTGATAGCAATGATAACACCACATTTTATGGCTTGGCACCGCAATTGCGGGTTATCCCTCTTTTTTTGCAGGGGCAAATAGGTGAGCGCGGTGGGCTAGCCCACTTACGTAAAACCAATGTGAACAGAAAGTGGTCCAAGCTTAGCCCCCCCCCCCCCCCCCCCCCCCCCGCTTAGATAACATTTAACATTTGCAGTGTAAAAGAAAGGGGGTATTGGTTAATCCAGTAAGGTTCTAATCTCTGGATTATAGCATGGACCAGTTCCGCACAACTTGGTTCCGCTTTGTTCGAGGGTATTTCATGCGGGATTTCATGTCCCATGAAACAGGGCAGTGGTCACCATTTTACGGTCATGTCATCAACTGTAATGCTTATTGTTTCCATGGTGACAGTGTAGAATAAATACGAAAATAATAAAACTTGCGGCACCACCATGCGACTGTATTCATGCAGGAACGACTCATTTCTCGGTGAAGAAAGAAAAGGGAATAGTGAAGAAGAGAGAGGATTTATTTTGTTTTTATTACACATAAGATTGTTTTCAGCTTTAGTTTTAGGTATTTAAATCGAAAACAAATTACATGAAATGGAAGTAAAAGGAAAGGTGGTTATTTATATAAGGTTTGTTAACAAGATACAAAGCAGATTAACAGAAAAAGAAGAAAAGTAAGAGGAGGCAAAGTGAAGTGAAAAGTGCAGTATACAAGTCTTGTGTAAAATAGTTATGCTTTAGAATCATCGAATGTGTTTGTTTGTTTGTATGTGCGTACGTGCGAAGAGCAATAATTAATATTCATGGATGGAAAATTAATTGTAATGAACAATCAATAGGGAATAAGATCGTTATCACGAACAACACTTATCTTTTCAATGTTTCTCTGATTATATCTTGCATAACTTGAGTAGTGTCCATTTAGATATACAGATACCCCTCGTTCCTTGGTAAAGGTGAAATTACTCGGGTTCTACAGAGGATCAAAGATTGCAAAAGAAAACTTTAAAGGGGATTTTGAGTCCGGCAAAATTACTTTGTAATGTAGAGTTTGTTATCTCAATATTCAATGTGTGTAACATACATGTAAACAACGATTCCAAGTCATACAAGTGTCATGTCCAAAATATGATTTTATTAATATAGAGACATAATCATAATCAATAAATAAATACTGGCAATATCATGGCAGCAATTTGAACCAGAAAATTACATAACCAGAATTAAATACTGGTAAATTAGATGATAGGTGACGGTAGGATGAACCCTAGATACCGGTAATTTGATGATTTACGGGATTCATGCGCGTTAATGGTGAAAATGCACCGCGACACACAAAAAGTAAATAAGTTAGTGCTAATAATACATGTAGACCTGTACTGCAAATACAATCCTAGAATTCAGCAGTGATATATGGTGGGCTCAAACTTCCGTTGAATGAATCTCTCCGTCGTTCTCGTTTCATTGCATTTTATGTTGGTTCACATTTATCACCACGCACCCTTTTGCCTAGCTATCATAAATATATGTATACATTGTAGATATATATACCGGATAAATGTGATTTCCGGACACTTTTGTTATAATAGAAATGGCGATTATTTCTTTCAAATGGTTAATGTACATAGATATGTTCTTTGGGTGATATCCTAGACTGAGGAATTGATTTTCATGTATATGTAGGCTAATCATGATGAATTATGTCTGTGATACAGTGTATTTCTAATTGTATTCCCCATTATGTTCCCCATGGCAGCGGCTCTGGGTTAGGTAGAGAAGTAAACACTACTTTTGTACGTTAAATTCTAATTTTTGGTACAGATAGTTGGTTTCAGATGTGGAATATAAAGCAAATAATCAAATTTTGGTTTCAGGCAATGAGACGAACTATCACTACATGTAATTCCTCGGCGATCTGAATGTATACACTATCTTTCCTCAGCTGCGCTTCGGAAAGACAGCGACATCCAGATCGCCTCGGAAGTGATAGTTCGTCCCATCACCCTCACCAACGTTGATTATTTGATTGCTTTTTCCCCATCATAGGAGTGATTCAGTTTATATTCCAACCCCAAGGGATTATGTGTGTACCCACGGGTTTTGACTAACCATAGAGGTTAGTGTAGGTAGCAACTGCCAGTGCAGTGGATAAAAACCTAAGTATAGTAGGGCTATGAAAGATTGGGTGACTGCTATAATTAGTTTATTTGACAGGAGGATTAACTGGGGAGACCCAGAGTCTTTCTGATTACCTGGTGGTCTCCGGGTGGCCATTTTAGTATTCATGCATCAAGAAATTAAAGAAGAACTGTGTTGTAAGAACTGTGACACGATCAAGGGCTGATTGTTTAGTTTCTTATTTAGTTTCTTTTGGTACTCTTTATATGTTCCTAGACAAGAAATATAATCTAATTTATATTACTAAGGCTGGCCTGCTTTATGATTAATTAGAAAAGTATCCTTTTTAATGATGCAAGGAGAATAACAGTGTATTTCTAAATATGTTACTCATTGCGGATAAATTTGATTATCACTAGCAAATAACAGTAGGCCTATACATGTAGTTGCTTGTAAGCAAGCTTCCATGTTTCCACTTAATTTCAACCACTCTATATCTACACTCTTTCTGGTAGGGCATCTTTACGTCTCCAGTTACAAGTGTCACAATTCGTGCTTGACAGTAAGATGAGCTCGGTTCCAAATAAGGATGTCAAAGATTATTTGTCAGTTAACCATACCGTTCTACACTCAATCATGTACATGTGTGTAGCCAAGATCTTCTCAATTTCTTTCTACCAGTAACCAAGAGCTCGATTCAATCACACATTTTTATCTCCATGTGATTCACAGTACATGTATCACAGTGATTTTGGTACAACAGACAGATTCTTCAACCACGGGGTAGCTTTGTCACAATCCAACATAATTGTACATTGTGATTGCGTTAACTAACTACAAGCGAATATATGGGACATCGCATTTTTTATGTGTATACCCGGTACACAAAATGCCATGCTTCATTGCCATAGTATTATTCCTATTTCAAAGCAACATACCTTGATTGCATTTTAATGATATACACCATTGCACCACCACCTTGACTATATTGTCTGAGTTGTCTTATACATGTAATTAGTAAACACACCAAGATATTTATATTTGCATTCCAGGACCCCGGAACATAAAGGTTTGCAATCAATCTCAAATTTAAAAGACAAATTCTGATTGGTTACTGGTCAGTCTTTTGAACAAAAAGTGCATGCAACAATGATGTTGATTATTCATTGTCATTTTGCGATTGATCGCCAACCTTTGTTATGGGGCCCAGGCCTACAAAAAGGAATACTACATCGTATTTATGTCTTTACAAATAATGTAAATCTATCCTTCAATTTGAAGGATGCACAATTTCAATGAATACTCATTTCCATCTTTGATACACATACAGAATTGTGTTATTTCCAGTAAATATACCAACTTGAATGACTATGATTATGAGTAGATTGAAATTACACTTCACCGTGATAGTACAAGATGAAAAACAAATGAGTGACCATTATTCTAAATATCATGATGCAATATCACTTGGGATATCTTTTCCATATTTTGACTGATAACTTACATATAAACATATACATGTAGGTTTAAAAGACAGGTATTTTGTGCATTCCCCAGCAAAAGTTACACAAGCATAACTCAATCAAATCACGTATGACATGATCAAGTTCTGAAAAAAAAAAATACACATTGTGAGCTAGACCTAAAATAGGCATGTACAGTTCCATAATATCCCATATACGGTACAATTACATGTATAACTTTAAAGTCATGAATACATAGCACACATTGAGTGGCTGTTATCAGACAAGTATTGCTATAAAGTAAAGTGATACATAGGAGCTCTCTTTATTAACTATGAGTCATGGCAACAAAAAGATAACCTCATACGTTAAAGACAGGCTAGTACTTTCGCAGGTCAAAAAAACCCCAAATTGTTAAACATTTTTTTTAAACCTGAAAATGGAAGAAAATACTGTATAAAAATCTCCCCACAATCGTTCTGAAGAAAACTGACTTCGAGCGGAATTACATTGATCTTAAGATTTTGATTAGGTTTGGGACATCCCGACCAGTTCCTGTAGCCTTGAAACCGAAACTGCGCATTTCGGTTCTCCACTTCAAACGGTGAGCACAGAGGTCAGTGACTGACCGCGGTACTGCAAGCAGTGTGTGCAATGCAAAATCCGTGCCGCTGCTCACTACAACAGTATATGAATGTAGACTATGGTAGCTGCATTTCAAACATAAGTAAGGATAGTTTTCACATGTCCTGAAGATGTTTGTGATGCTATGACTGTAAAATTTCATACCATCAGTGTAACCTGCTGATCCCTGCAAGTCTTACAACTTATGTTAAAGGACAACCCTGTCTTTATATTCTACCTGGGTGGTGTTTCACCAAGCTGTTCGTAAGCTACGAATGACTGGTGATCCCTCCTTGTGCTAAATCACATTCTCAATGATTTTGATTCATCAGCTTTAGTTGAAAATTCTTGTATAGACTTTGTTTGAATACAAAGCTTATGACTTGTCAAATTTTATTAGGATTGTTGGAAATTAACTCCCAATATGTTAAAAGAGGAACAAAGTGTGGTATCGCATTTAACACAGGAAGGGATCACCAGTCATTTGTAAAGTCGCTTGGTGAAACACCCCCCTGAGCATGTACCTTATCTGAATGAATGAATGTTTTATAAGCAACCAAATCTACACTTCATCAAATTGATTAAAACAATTAATATACTTTGGTAATAGCACATGCCAGTCAGGGCTTGTCCTTTCAATTTCATAGAACATTTTACGCAAGTGTTTACTTTTAATTCTATAACACATAATCCTTGGGGTATATGAGGTATTCTGAAATAATCATCTAATACACATAGATATTTAGGTCCAGGTTTGTCTAAAAGTGAAAATCTCATTAAAACAAAATATTCAAAGGAGTATCCAAAGAATCATGATTGATGAAATGTCACATGACCTCCTTCACATCCTTTGACTTCCTGATGTGAGAACTTCAGAAGTGGTACATGCTCATATATGGCTGATCCAAGCTTAATTGCACAATTTTTACAATAGGCATCCACCTTATTGAAGTATTAACAATATGCGCTTACCTGGAGCCATAATGGGTGTACCATTATGGCCATTATGCGCTTATCTGGAGCCATAATGGGGGTACCATTATGCCCATTATGCGCTTATCTGGAGCCATAATGGGGGTACCATTATGCCCCCCCCAGGCCTGATTAGGGTGAAGGCACAACCATTGGGGAAAAAACACACAACTATTACATGAAATACATCAGTTGCAAGATAAGCCATGAAAAACTTAAAAGTAGTCTAGACTACGATACTAACATGAAATATGTTCTGGTATTTCATGCAAAGCAACTAAATGCAAAGTAACTTAAACAGTACTATTGCATAGAATCAAATCACCACTTAACAGTGTTGTTAGAGCATGAAATATATAAGGCACAACCTTTGGAACACATACAAGTTTGACAAAAATAATCAAAGAATCAAATCATTGTTACCTACACAATCAAAAGCAAAAACTAGCACTTCAAAATGAGCTATCACACACAAACAAATGCCCATCTATCTCTTACTGAAAACAACCTGCTTCAATCTGCACTTGGAAGAGTACATGTTTCAGCACCATCACAGTAAACATCTATCTATTTGCACTGATAATGAATGTTCTGCATCATTCTGAGGGGTGTTTTCACAAAGTCATCCCAATTCTAATACCAATGTTTATTGAACTGCTACGATATGGAGTATAAGACATAGTGGATTGTCAGACCCCCACCCGACTTCCAGCTCTCACATTTTCTTTGGGAAGAGGTTCGATGATTTTCGTTCCACCTATATATGAGAAGTTCTTACAAAGCTGTACCAGTTACCATGGTTTCAGTGATAACATTTTTCTCATATCTCAGGAGCACAAGTAGCCACTGTCACAATATTACAGTTACAAGAGTTTGGCAGTTTTGCATAATTATCTTTCCTTGAACATGTCCATGCAAATATAATCATACTATTCTCTGTTTCTGGTGCAGAAATGTAACATGGAACAATAATTTAGGCTTATAGACTTGATTGTTTCTATATGCGCATATATGTCACATTACAATCATACTCTAAAGGACTTGCGTGGATTCTGTTTGGCCAGTGCAAAAATGAAACAATGCCATATAGCTTTTCTCATTACGAAGTCTAACTTATTCCCAGAATAAAAGGGTAAACTTTGTGAAAACACCTGATTCTTCTTAGTACTGACTGTAGCGCATCCCTTGCTCTTAAGCAAAGTGGTCAACCTTGTATATGAAATAACACAGCAGCTTCTCAAAGTCAAACTTATCGTCCTTATCTGTCTCGACTACAAAAGTGCTGAGCGATGTATTTGGGCAGCCGTCATCAATCAGCCAATCACCATCCGGGATCTCTACGTTCACCACGCAGTGCAGGTACTTGAGGAAGTTGCGGATGACAAAGCCGTGGGTGGACACCAGAACGTGCGGGAGGCGCCGTGCCGCCTTGTTTTCACCAGTGAACTCTGACACAAAGACTTCAGACTCCTCCTCCGGGCCGGAAGGGGCGTCGCCCCCACTAGCCCCGCCCCCACTAGCCCCGCCCCCACTTGCCTCGGGGGGCACACTCTTAGCAGTGTTGGCTTTGTTGGTCTCTAGTGTCTTCACTGCTTTGCACATGTCATTCAGGAAATCTATCGTCCTTTGAAGAACCTGCCGAGATACCAAGAGATCATAACATAAAGTGAGTGCAGTCACAAACCAGCCATTGATCTTAAAGATATCTTTCATTCTTTGGTAAACCTGTCAACATTGGGAGGTATCATAATACAAACTGCAATAACTCAGAAAAAGGGAATATTCCAAAAGAAATGTATTATCCTTTGCTGAGCCAAGATTAACCCTGTTAGTACCAAGTCATTAACAGCCCAGTGAATTATTCTACATGTGTGTACCCTTAGTATTGAGAAGGTTTACAAACACGCACCTGTTCTGGAGTTTCCCCTCCCTCGACGACAAACTGGCCGACACAATTCCGAAGAGCCTCGAGATAAATGTCGATGGCCATTCCCTCGTAGACTCCAAAGCCCTGTCAAGCAGTTGATGTACGAGTTCAATTTATTCAACATTTACTTTTAAAAACACTATGGAAAGACATCCATCATATGAAAATACCCAACACACAAACAAAATTAAATAAGTTGTAAGGATTGGCAGTGAGGATTTACAAGCCCATCCTTCTCAATTGTCAATTGTCCATGACTGCTAGTTTTTTAGGGCAAGAATTTTTACCACACATCACACACCACAATGCAAGAACACATCAATTACAGTATCTAACTGTATTCTGATATTTGACCAACTAAAAAGTAAAAAGCCTAGTATTAATGCCGGGATAAAAGTTCTCTGTCAAAAGAGACAAGGAAAGAAAATGACAATGAACATAAATCAGAATTGGCTAATCAGTTTTTTGGAAAATCATTGTTTGTAGAGAAATATGGCAAAATCGTACTGGTTGGCAGGTCTGCTGGCCTGGCCTCTCCTCACCCTTGCCTCTGCAGTGAGAGGGCAGGCCAGAAAGTGGGACTAGTCTGCATTACCAGACATAGTTGTTAACAGACTCAGTTGTGTCCATGCACTCAGCAGCCTAGTAACTAGGCTAAGCCTGAACCAGTGTTTCATATGTCACAATGGTCTATGTGTACACGTACGTTCGAGGCTGTGGACTCTGTTTCTTTCTGATACATAGTCTTTATGTCCAGACTTGATTAAGATAGCAAAGCTTCGTCTATGAGTTCATACACCCAATCTGTCAATGCACTCCATAAATTTGAACGTAGACTATGACAACACAAGATACTGATGCTGTAAATGAGGAATATATTTCACTCACTCTTTCTCGTAGCCGCTGGTCTTGCCTGACCTCAAGAGTAGGGACCGGTCCTTTCTTTATTACATGGTTCACAGTCTGGAAACAAAATAAAGAATACAAAAAATGTGCAAAAGCAATGAGAAACTGGTAGGAGATGGAGGAACATTATCATATGTAATAAATATGCATAATGCAAATGTACTTATTCAACATTCAAGATTAAGCTAAATGGTTCTTTATTATCTAAAATGGTTGCCTTTGCAGTGAAGTTTTAGATATGTTTTTCATATATAAAATCATATTCGATCAAATTGTTCACCTTCATCACATCACTAAATCATAATGCTAATGAGAGAATGTCAGGTTTCTTATTTGATAGGAATATGACTCTAGTTACACTAATGCAAGCAATCTGCCCTCTCTGTGCCAGTGAAATATGCAAAACAGATCCAGGTGAGAGACACACATCTACTTCTACTAATATGAAGATGAAGATATCAGAGAAAGAGAAGGGGAAGAGCAAGATGAAGGAAGAAAGAGAAAAAAGGGGAGACAGAAAAACATGGAAACAGTAAGGAGAAGGAGATGAAGATATTGAAATCATATTGCTTATGACCATTACATCAGAAAGAAAGAATGAGATAAAGGAGAACAAGGAGAAGAAGAGGTAAAAGAGCAATAGGAAGAGGAAGAAGAAGAAGGAGAAGAAAAAGAGGACGACGAACGAGAATCTACTCTTATGAACCTCACATGTATTTTGAGATTTTGCTGCATACAATGAACTTACATGACAACCATATCAATAATACTTCAAAACAGACTTCACTAGCAGAGGATTTTTTATATCTCTCCATGGGAGGGCTACTTCTTCGACCAGTTTAAAATGAATGCCCTAAACTATGCTATGCACCTAACCCATGAGAGTATTTTTGTGTTCTCTATAGGGGCTCTTTTGCTAGATTTGGAGACCATTTTGTTTTTTTGAACAAATCCCAGTCTGCATTCTATTAGTATCTGTTTCAGTGGATTGTCTGACCACAGTGGCTTATAACTACTACCCACCTCCAATGCTCTGCTCAGGTCACTGCAGAAGACATAGTCAAACCTCTCCTTAGCCAGGTAAGCCCCTAGAAGCTCTGCCTGCTTGTGGCCTTCTGAGTTGAGAGGGATGTCAGCGTGTCCCTGCAACTTGAGCTGGGCATTCCACTCCGTCTCCCCACTGCAGCCATTCAAAAAAAAAAAAAACAAGATAGCTGTGGGTGTCTCACAAGTTTACGCACAACTGGTGACCCTTTCTTGCGCTACATTTCATTTGTATTTTCTCGGAACATGCATGATATTGTTAAGGGTATGCACATAAACTCCGGTCAAACCGACTTCTCCAGTCGGCGACCAAAGCAATCACCGAGCGGGTGCACAGCAGAAA
Organism: Arbacia lixula; assembly: GCA_963669155.1. Lineage (NCBI taxonomy): Eukaryota > Metazoa > Echinodermata > Echinoidea > Arbacioida > Arbaciidae > Arbacia > Arbacia lixula. The sequence continues at coordinate 3,554,375 of OZ022597.1, forward strand.
TTTTGGATTTGGTGGAATAGACTAGACTTTCTGGTCAGCCACATGTCAGCATTATCATTTTAGCATTTGCTGAATAATGTGATTTTTTTTATTAATTTTTAAAAGAAGATAAAGTGACATAACCTGAAGTGACATGCGTTTTTTATTTACTCACAATTGTGTAGCTTGACCGAAACTGTTGTGCCGAAGGTGATTCTGTAGTCCCAAGCGTGATAGTTGATACGCTTAACTGCGTTCTAATATTATACTAGGCCTATAATATGTGCATTTTTGCCAGTGCGAAGTCGTAGAGACCGCGCCACCGGGGTGAGAATGGACCACTTCTCGTTTCTTTTCCTCTGTTCTTTTGGAGATCGGCAGTGTTACTGCTTGGTTAGGGATTACTGTATGGAGAGGTTAGTCAAGTAAGTGACTAACCATGCCCATGGGCATATTTCGGAATCGAATCGCACCTTGGCCATAGGCAACACAATTCTCAACACCTGGGACCGAGGCTGGAATGAACGAACGAAAACGGTTATGGACCCAAAACTTCCAACTACTGTACACCCTATCCAACTCATACTTACTGCCTTAAAAATGTCAGCATAAATCTCATGATCTTTTATCCTTTTTTCCCACTCGTTAATCCTCAGGAACTCACAGCCCAACTCCGACCTTGCAAGATACAGTAAGATTATTTGCCGTGAACTCGATCGAAACTTCCCGAAATACGAGTTGAAGTTTTCAGCAAATTTGCCATGAATTACCATATACGGTACGGTATCGAAACCGCGCACGCTGACTCCATCTAGCTCTATAATAAATTCTCGTAGCTCTATGGCTGACTCACAGATAAAAACCTCCCCGAAAACCTCTACATTATCTCTGTGACAAAACATCTATTTTTAGCTTTCTGATAATTTCCCTGACTTTTCCTGATTTCATTTTCAACTGTTAAGAGTAAATTAGAGTAAACCTATCAAGCTTCGCGCGGGCTTCGCGCTTCTACGGCTTTTACAGACGTCCCTTTCCTCCCAATTGTCTATTCATATTAAAGTCGTTAAACATGTCAAATATTACTTTATTTTTTATCTGGGAAATGTACTATCATGTTTGTATAATATTTTACAATAAGTTTTTTTTCATGTTGATGGAAATAAATAAAGTTCAATCAATCAATATATCAATTTCACACTGACGCACTGACGCCTCCCTCTCTCAGTGTCTTTTCCTCTCTTTGTTCCGCTTTCTCTCATCTCCATCCCAAATAATTATAACACATTTTTGGTCAGGTAATCTTTTCAAACAATCATGGGCTAGTTCATCAAACAGCACAACGTTTTGTTCTCGAAATCCTCCCGGCAATTTGTGATCGCGCTGGGGAAAATGGCGAGCTATAATTTGATCTATTCGTTTTGCATTGTAATGATTGATCTTCGGGCTTATTTTTTTATACATGTATCTCAAAATACACGTAATGCTTTCTTGCACACTACAATAGCGCGGTCTAATCAACTTGAAGGTTGTGAAGCCCTACACAACACACGCACACATCACACGCAACATTTAACACACACACCATGAAAACCAACATGAAACATACACACAAATAGAAAAACACCTCATGCTAACATACAAACATGCATTACACACACACACATTTTTTTTCATACACACGACATCACAAATTCAACATACCCCCCCCCCCCCCCCCTTCACACACACACACACAGATTTGCCAAACCCAGCAGTGGATCATAATATTGTAGGAGACATTGAACAGGTAAACTAACCCCGGTAAAGGCCACACCTGACAGTTACCCTATACATTTTTTTTCTCCTTAAAACGTGCATAAAGTTGATTTAATGTCTCTCTCCACCGGTCTCTCTATACAGGTCTTACTTTTAAACCTACCCTAGGATGATGACTAACCACTGAGAGCACATAAATAAAGGAGTAGTTCAGATAAAGATGTTTTCAAAGTATTGACCTCTCTCCGCCTACGCATTTCAGTGACATTTCCACTTCCCCACAAACAGCCTATTACAAAGCTGTGATGTGCATGGATATGTAATGCCACTGGATTGATGACCTTCCAGAAGGTTGCACTACCTGTTATAAGAACAGTGCAGCCTGCTGTTGGCTTCCCCATCGTATAGACAGCTACGATTTTTTACTTGCACTAAATGTTCAATGCATTTTATTGTACATAAATGCATGCATCTGTCACCTCCTGACAACATAACACTAAATCATCCCAGCATAGCTTCATGTAGCTGCAGCAAGTATCAAGTCAAGTATGCCTTCATCCTATGCTGCCTCCTTCTCCTCTCAAGCCAGAGGAACCACGATAAGATTGGGTGTAGTCTGTGTCACCACACATAGTTGTTAACAGACTGGGTTGTTTCCATGCACCTCACAGCCCAGTACATGTACCTACTCTTCCCCACAAATTCACTAGTCGATGTTCTAGAAGCATTTTATTAGCCCGAATTCGTGAACACAGCACGCGACGGAACTTGGTGCAACATTTTCAGTGATCTGCCAGACCCACAGAAAATATTTTCTGGGCTGGCAGTTCTTTGGAGCGCACAATCATGCGCTGTGTGCACAAATTTGGGATGACAAAATGCATCCACAACCTAGACTACAAATTCACTCATCCATTTTGGGGTTTAATGTTCTGTGTAAGCCCTTATCATTGAGGTAGATACAGGGATTGACTCAATCGAAAACGGTCCCAACAGTAGACTACAAAAGAAGTTCAAAGTTTCTTATAAAGGATACATTATGCATTTCTTTATTTCACCTCTTACTCATACAGTATTACATTTGCCTCACTATGTTGTCTTCTTTTTATTAATATACTGGAATGTTGAAGCTACAACCTTTTCATCAGGAGCCTGATTATATATTTATGTGAGACTTCTTTTGCAAAAAACATCTTTCTGGTACAGTATTCGTGAGTTACACAGATAATATACATTGTACTCTCATTGTAGTCTCAATAAATCCTTTGTGTGCCAGATAAACTTATTCTCTATGGGATTTGTATGCATTCATGGTGAAAAATACACAAAATGACTCATAATGAGTCTAGCTGCAATTTGCCTAGCACAGATGAGATCTATCATACTGAAATCTGACAGTACAAGCACAACATTGCTGAACTTGTCTATGCTCACTTACGTGTGTATGCACTATGCACATGGTCTTTTGTTACACAGACAACATTTCAAAGGCTCCCTTTTAAATGTTGTCTGTGTGACAAGAGATCATGTTCAGAGTGATATCTCCCATATGACTAGGGGCAAGCATTTCAGTTGAATGTTACAACACTTTGAAGTTAATACATATTTTACAGCAAAGGTAATACATCATAATTTGAGGGTGACATAACATACTACCAATATCTCCAGTGACATTCATTTTCGAACATTAAAGAAGACTTTAATTGTATTATCATGAGTGTGACTGTGTGAGTAGTGAGGGTTTCTTCATTCCTTCATGTTTTTTATACACTCATTTTATTCCATCTTTCAAAATAATCATAAATGATCCTTCCTTCACAATTCTCCAAATCATTTTTTTTTTCATTTTTTTTCTTCACTTTTTCGAGGTGATAACAGAAACTATCTCGGAAATTAGAAATGAATTTCCGATCCAATCTTTGCTATCGATGATGATGAAGATGATGTAGTGAAAAGTTTGACCATCTCAAAAGAGGCAAATTTTTCAAAACAAAATAGTGCAAATTAAGAAGAATAACACATGTACACTGAGGGTCAGAGCTACACATGCAAATCAGGCTCTGTTTGAAAATGAGCCCTGACAAAGTATCAATTCACAACAAGAATTCTTGCCTGAGTCAGATTTATACTTCAAAACAACCGCTTCTCATGGATATTCTATGGATTATCCAAACAACCAACTCAATGATCAATCTCATATGAAACCTGAAAATGATCATGAGCCTCACAATGGAATGTACCAGGTTTCAAGAAATACACATGAAAGTGAATATTCATTAAAGCGTCTCATCATATCTGAAGAAGCTGTAGTCTGAAGGATTAGACCCAAACACGATACTGTACTATGTTGAATGGAAAAAAACAGACTACCCATAACCCAGGTAGACCCTGACTTTCCAGTAGTGTCCTTTTAGGTGTCTATGGACATACTTAGTCTAAGCATTCAAACTCTGTGATTGACTAGTAGGAGTTTGTCCCTGCAAAACGTCTAGTATTGCTACTCTTAACCACCGTGGCATCCATCCAAGTTAATTTGCACTAAAGCTGTTGATTGAGATGTTAACCCACTGCCCACTGGATGCTATGCACCATGCACGATGGGTTAATACAATATCACATCTCAATCATACAAAACCCACTGAAGACAGATTTAGAAATCCCCTGAATCACATATTTTCTGTTGTGCATACTATAGGAAAATCATGTCTACAATGGATTTTAAACACCATTAGATCTACACACTGGCATATTTTCAACACAAAAAATATTTTTTTTTTCTTTACTAGGGCAAGTATTCACAAAGAAGAACCCTGCCCAAAAAGCAAAGTTTTGCAAATCTTTGGAGAAGGAGGTGGGGGAGGGGGGGGATTTGGTGAAAATGCCAGAGTGTAGATATCAAATTACATGTGAAACACAAACATACATACTCTTACCTACAACATTAAAAGGTAAAAACAACAAAGAAAACAACTCTAGAGCTGTACAGAAAAACATATATACTCTCAGAAAGTTGGGCAGAGTGAAATGAGGTTTCCCTAAAAAATATCTCCACTTGTGATGCACTGAGTTGAAACTATGGGCAACGACGATCTTCAGGAAATTTGTGAATAACTGAGCAAAGTTCAGTTAACTACATTAGGATGAAATTCTGCTGATGATCACAGATGAAACGATGATGTGATGCAACTTGCTGATGGCACCTACGGGATATCTACAAAAGGAAATACAAAGAGAGAAATAAATTTCCAGTAATATTACCTAAAAAAATGTTAATTTAAGGGAAAAAAAGCGAGGTGGAAGGGAGAGGCATGCACAGAGCTCAAAGTGTGTGTTTCACCAGAAAACTCACGGAAGCATATTGGTGAAAGTTTGAGCATCATGGGACAATATGTTTTTTTCCTCCTTCTATGCAGTCATCAAAGATCCCTTGTGACCTTGAAGAATGCATTTTTAAATTAACTCTTGTAACGCCCATTCTGTGGAAACGTTAAAGCAAATGCTCATTTTCAAACAGGTCAACAAACATTTTACTGTGAAACTTAGCTCCAATGATTGGAACTGATCACTGAAAATAGTAGTGTGGGAAAAGCTGCAATGAATACACATATACCTCATTGGCTTATTATAATAATTATTATGATAATTATATTTGAAGAATGCATTTTTCAATTAATTCTTCAAGGTCACTTGGGGTGGAAAGTCGTTTCAGCAAATGCTTATTTTCAAACAGGGTATATACAGCTTACTCTCGATACAACGAGCACGGATATAACGAGGTTTCGTTATAACGAGGGAAATATATCGGGCCCAAAATTGTCTACATGCAAACCTATGGTGCACTACGCCGCTTACAACGAGCACGGTTACAACGAGATTTCGTTATAACGAGCTTTTCATGCTGACCCCAAGACAAAGAAAAACATAACAATTGTGTCCGTTACAACGAGGAACGAAAAATTGAGGGCGAGCGGGCTGAAAGCAATCTTCTTACACACGTATTGCTTTGGCAACGCGTGGAGCTCGGAGCCAGACACACACCTCGTAATACACTGTACACACAACGCGAGCATGTACTCCTTCGCATAGCTTATGTACATTGAAAGCACATGTATTGCATCGGCAACGCATGGAGCCAGACACGCACACCTCGTAATACATGTACACTGTACACACAACGCAAGCATGTACTCCTTCGCACAGCGTACGCACATGTACATTGGAAGCACATGTCTTGCATCGGCAACGCATGGAGCCTCGTAATACACTGTACACACAACGCAAGCATGTACTCCTTCGCATAGCGTACGCACATGTACCTTGAAAGCACATGTATTTCATCGGCAACGCGTGGAGCGAGACACACACCTCGTAATACACTGTACACCCACAACGCAAGCATGTACTCCTTCGCATAGCGTACGTACATGTACTCAGGGTGGTCACCAGAAAATCTTTTACGCATGGCTCAAAAAAGCAGAATGTCACTTTTTGTCAGATATCTGTGCTGGACGCGTGGTACAGAACTATGGAACGCGTGGCTCAAAGAAAACAAAAACAATAAAAATAATAAGACTGATACTGATTTTACGCATGGTGCAGTGAATTTACACGTGGCTCACAATCACTTTCTGGACCCGACGCGTGGTGTTTGCACCGCATGTTTTCTACACTGGGGACCACCCTGCATGTACTGTGCATTGAAAGCACATGTTTTGCATCGGCAACGCATGGAGCCAGACACACGTGTCTCGTAATACACTGCACACATACGGGAGCATACTCCTTCGCACAGTACATTGAAAGCATGTGGTTTGAAAGTCAGATTCATGTCCTGTAATGCAATTAGCTATTTAAACGGCGACAGTATATCGAGGTCGGATGATGTGTTAAACAAAGATATATCGTCTTTTCCATTTGAAAACGCATGTTTCCAATCCCCCTTTTCCCGTTTGATAACGCATGTTTCCGAGGCGGCTATAGATATCAAAACATAGTAAAACACAAATAACACACAAGCACACATATTTCAATGTTTTTTATTGTTTTTTATGCTGTTTGGATATAACGAGGTTTCGTTATAACGAGGAAAAAGCTCTGGTCCCGACGACCTCGTTATATCGAGAGTAAGCTGTATGTACATAAACATGGTCCACTATCTACGGAATTTCCATTTTACTCTGTGAGTGGTACAATTGGCCCGAGGTCATTTGTACCTGTAAAAATCTGCTCATGCGCACATTGCAACTACTATGAACTCGCTCATTATTGTCACGAGGTATTATGGATCTCAACCTGTCCGCTGCAACCTACAGGTGGCGCATCACATTGTGAATCCACTGATTTTAAATAAATTTATAATTTCATAATTTTGCATTTCGCATGCACACTAGGATACATTTGTTCTGCAATATTTTGTATACTATATCTTTATCCATACATCTTGAATTTATATACATACCTAATCTTTGTAAAGCTGAAAAACATGTTGTGGCAAATGCTATATGTATATGCCGACCCATAATAGCAGGAAAAGAACCCCAAATCCCATGAAAAGGCTGGCAACCAAGGCTACAAGCAACTCCTTGTAGAGGTCTCTTGTGTATTTTGTTGCAGTCACTTCATATCTGAGTGGGCTATCAGTCAAGGAAAGAAAACTCTAGCAGTAGATGAAAACATGTCTATTATATCTCTGTAAACTCTCCCAGTCCCATACTTCGTCCATTGCTGTTTTATATCAATGATATACTGTTTCGTCCACACTTTTACAATTCATGTTATTTGCAGATAACACCAGCATGTTCATGTCGCATACTAAATTTGGATGTATCAATTTTGTTCAATCATGGATTCACGCAAGTGAATGATCTTGATTGACAATAGATTGGTGTAAAATATTTCAAAGGCTCAATAGAAGTTATGTTCTAAAAGGAAAGTAAAAAATATTTTGTTTGTACACTTCAATGGTCAAAATATCACACACGTCTTGTGTGCAAAATCTCTAGGTGTCTATATGTATGGATGATGCTCTGTCTAGGCATGAACATGGTGGTAATCATGGTGTAATCTTACAGCCAAACGTATGGGTATTCTTTATCATTTGAGACTTTTTCCAATTAACAAAAAAAAAAAAGGAAATGGGGAAAAAGCAATAAAAAATGAGGGCAAACAGTGATACATAAGACGGGGGGACACAACAAAATATTACTAAGTATTCATTTTCATGGCACCTTACTTGAACAATATCCTACCCCAAGTCTATTTTCTGCTTTTCTCTTGGCTTGCAACACACATGTTATACACCCTGAGTCCGTCAGCAAAAAAAAGTCTTGTTCTCCACCCAAAAGTTTACATTTGTAATCGGGTACCCAGAAGGAATGGAATGAGCACGCCTTACAAGATGCCTTGATGCTCCAGGATCCCTTGGGATTAGACTGGGTGTCACAAAGACTAAGAAGCAACTGATGACCAGGGTAATAAGATTGGAAAGCGCTTAGGGAAGATAAATTTCATTTTTTTGCCCTATAAAATAGTGGCATTATCCATGAAAAGTATCCTAACACCCCAAACATCTAAATTCTCTTCCCATCGGATTGCACCGCATGTTTTACACTGGTGAAGACCCTGCTAGTACCGGTATCTCCTGATGGAGGGAAAGGATACACCAGGAACCAGGCCATGAAGAACACGCCGATGGTGAGGAGGATGAGGGTCAGGTGCGGGTACACAGCCGGGTTCACCGGACTGATGTACCGCGTCATCGACTCAATGGCTGCAGACTAGGGGAAGAAAACACACAAATGAAAAAGACAAAACATAAAAGATTGTCACAGTATTTATCATATCTAGGGGAATTTATACTTCATCCTACAAGCATACCACCCAAAGCCATTGAAACCTGTCTTGTAGTTGAGAGTTGCAGTGCATGATCAATAAATTACCTCCCTTAACCCTCCCCTACCCTCACCCTATTTTATTTGAGTTACTAAGTTGAGTTGAGTTAAAGCTGGTGATTCATTGAAGAAACCATCCTAATGATTCAAAATAAGGAAAATTGCTGTCCAATGAAGTATAAAATACCCCATATCAAATCAATTTAACCATATTCAGTATCATATATTTTCATGAAATGTGCTTTTCCTGGCTTGGTACCCAGAGGTTAATTAGCATTCAGCTGTGGCTTTATATTTTCACAATCAGTAAAACAACCTACATGGCAACAACAAATGTATGGGCAGTTTGGCTTTAGTTGGGAACTACATGTATGGCCTGGCCCTGGGTGCAATTCATTGTAAATGGTTATTTTATTTTTAAATAATGACAAAAGTCCTGGCTGGAATACGTACCTTCACGGTTCTTGTATCGCAAGGCATTATGGGACGGAATTCTAGTACGCGAGCGTTCAGTGATCACTGCTTTTATTGTTTACAAGGTAATTTTCATGTTACAGATTTGTTACATGGATCGGTTCCGAAGTGATAATTTTCAGTAAATCTGGATTGTATTTTTAGGATAAGAACTTTTGATTCATATTATTGTATCTTAAAAATGATTTATAAAGGGTTTCTTGAGAAAATAATAAGCAAAGAGAGAGACCTCCGAGACGTAGTCGAGACTCGGGTGGTAGTCCCATATGTGCAATGATGTGTGTGTTGTGATGTGATGTGTGAAATTAAATAAATAAATAAAAAGTACAATAATACGAATCAAAGTTCTTATCGTAAAAATATTATTCAGATTTACTGGAAATTATTGCGTCGGACCTAATCTACAAACATGACAAAACAAATCTGTAACATGAAAATGACAATATTGAACTTTGCGCTAGCTGCGCCTAGCGTCACGAGCATTTTAAACAATGACCGCAGCGATCGCTGAACACTAGCATACTAGAATTCCGTCCCATCATGCATTGCGATACAAGAACCATGTGCCGACAATTATAATTTTATAACACTATTCCCAAGTAAGCTGATGATGGGATTTTCTACAAGGTAGAATGAACATGGCTTAGTGACAGTGATGTCCACATTTGGCTAAGATCAATTTTCACTTAGCAAAGCAAAGTCAACCCAATTAAGGCCAGGCCCAGGGCTCCATTCAAAAGTGCACACGTCGTGATACATGTCCCACCCATTGACTTTTATGTAATCATATATCATGTATTTTCCCTCAAATCAGTACTATATAGATTACAATGCAATATTTCAGACTTAAAATTAGTTCATTAGTACTTTTTTAAAACAATGAACAATAAAATGTACAACTTATATTTCCTTTTTAAAGAAACACATGTGTTTTCACTCGACTCCGTGTTGAAACTTTAATTCGTTTTGCCACGTAGCCGCCTATCCACGGACAACACGTCAGCGGCACCGCGCGCTGCACTAGCTTGTCCACCAAAAACAGTCTTCAAAATGGTCTATATCACTGTGGAAACCATCGCGTTTACAAGAAAAGATATCTACTTGGTTATAACCATGGAGTGGCAAACATTATGTCATATTTAATACTCAAAAATTATTTTTAAATGCCCCAAAATAGAATTCTATAAAGATTCAGCTTACCATTTTTGACCCTCGGAGATGATAGAGGTCACCTGAATGGCAGATTGACCTATGAATTGTTTCCGATTCTTTGGACTAGTTCAATTTATTAAGAGGGGTAAAATCAGTTAAGTGCTCACTAGTTTTGTCAATTTCATCATTTTAAACATTTCCTGATTACATTAACATATAATAATATAATATATATTATTTATATGGACCATGTTTCAATATGTGATATCAATAATAAACATCTTGATTTTAAGTCTTTTTTGTTTACCCCCTTCAACAAGTTGATCAGTCTCCGTAATATGCACCTGTACACTCATTCGGTAGCCATGGAAGAGTGTACACATTATGGAGCTAATGGGCAACTGCAGCATAGAGTCTTTAGAGTGAGAAACCGGTGACCATTCATTGTTTTCGCATTTTGAAACCACCACCACCTTGTTCGTCTGTGAGTGATTATTGCCAACAATAGGATAATCGATAAAGTACAGAAATCGATCTTTAGAAAAGGAGAGCGCTGGAGGGAAAGGTTTAATAATGTGGTGTTTGTTCGCGACTTTTCGTTACAGACTGTTTAGCAGGGTTCACAAAACAACTCGAAAAGTCGACAACCAAGCATTGAAGTTGAAGTGAAGCGTTGTCAGTGTTACTCTGTAGTGTTACTGACTTAATAGTGTTACTCTGGCTCGAGTTCAGCCAGGTTTCTGAGTGAGGGCCAGGCCGGGTGACAATCTGACATGTCTGATCTTTAAACACAGTTCATGCTTGTGTTTGAAATTGATTCTGCTATAGCGAGTCTAGGCAGTATTGTGACTTTCTTACACCATACATGGACAGCACATGTTAGAAATGGAATCTTGATTGTGCATGCTCGACTTGATGGATTTATACATTCTGCCAAATAGATGTCTGTCAATTTCAGCATAACCTAGGCCGGTCGGGAATTTGATGGGCTACTCCAGATGTAGATTCATGCAGAGCAGAGCAGGATTCATGATCATGCCATTGCCATTGGAACTGGAACAATCGTATTGAGAACACAACTTCACAAGGGAATATGGCAACAAGGACATCAAATATTGGAGGCAGAATGACTCTGTCTCTACACTTCTACTGCATGCAATTCCAACGTCTAGTTTTAGGTGCAGATTAATAGAGATTTCTTCTTGAGCTCCATCTGACACCATGGCATCATCTCCATCATCTGTATTCAGTCCCCTGGCTCACGGCTGCGGATCCTGGAATGGAGACCTGCAGAAACATCTCCAGGAAAACAAGGTAATTAAATAACTGCCTCATGAAATGCAGTGCCGCAGCTTGTCCAAAATTGAAAATTTGCCATGCATTTGGAACGGTTGAAAACTGATTAAAAATTGTGATCCCCATTTAACAGTTTCCTCTCAATAAAAAATAGTTAACCTGTCATGGTTCATGCTTGTAGGTAAATGCATGATTAACTAAACCTATATCAGTTTTATAACAAACATACAAATTTAATTTCATTGCGATTTTTTTCAAACAAAATTTTTGCTAAAAAAACAATGAAGCATAAAGACAGTAGTAGATTTCTTGCTCCATTGTTTAAATGAATTCAGGTACCCCCATTAGGGGTTGCTTTACAACATGAACATTAATTTTGTGACTTTGATGTTATTGAAATCTTTGTTTTGCTGTTAGTCTCCATACTAATACCATTGATTGATTAATGTGGTAGAAAAATCAGGAAAAACAATCATGCTGGGAATTGCATTGCATCTTGGCATAAACTGCTTGCTGGGCAGTGACACTATCCTCACATTCTGCTTTACTTTTGATAATGACACAACACAATACTAAGAAACGAAAACCCAAGGCTTCCAAACAAAAACAGATGTTGTCATTATTGTTTCAGACAAAGCAGCTCCTGAGCCGTTCTCTTGATGGTGAGTCCTACGACCACTTGGAGAAGCGGGTGACCATCCCGCTCCGCATCAAGTCCCACCTCTCCCAGATTAAGTCCATCCTGCGGGAGGCGTCCAAGAATTATCCCGAGCAGTCCCAGGCGGCTGAGCAGAACCTTGCCGACATCATCCGCAACAAGACCGACCACACCGAGTACTCCCGCCCTCTTGGCGCAGTCAAGCCCCGCCCCCGTACCGGCGTCATCCGCAGCGACAAGCAGCAGGCACGGCCCAGTCTTGGCGGCGCCCGGTCGCATCGTTTCCACCAGCGAGCCAAGAGTGCTCCTTCGTCACGCCCATCACAACGCCAGGTTTCCTCCACCGCTAAAAGAAGGATTGACTCCACCTTGCCAAAGACATTGACAACGAGAAAGGGGGCACTGATGATTTTCACGTCACCAAAGAATGTGGCGTTTTCGGTGCCGGAGCAGAACTGCTATCATGTAGATCCGAATGCTGTTAATATGGATGCCTGGGCGACAAATTTGCAGTCGTTCAAAAAATTGACCAACAGCGTTCTACACTATGGGTCAGAGGTGAGGTCAAGCATAGGCATTAGAGTATAGTATTCAGTTACTTTAGAATATTTTTTCTTTTCAGATTTGAAATAGGTGCTTGTGAGTTTTTTATGGCTTGAGTTGTGCAAAATCATTAACGGGTGAAATCTTCCTTATTTTTAGAAACTACATCAAAAATAATTTACATCAATCTTATTGTTTGTGTGGCTTTTATAGTTCAGATTAGTGCAATAGCTAGAACTTGTCTTCACAGTTACATAATTAAGCTTGCTCTTTAAGTATGTTCAGCCATTTTTGTATCCTTTCTACCATGTTTACCCTGAGCAAATACTTTTTTAAAATGTCTTTCTGAAAAAACCCACAAATTGTGCTATATTTCTTTTCAAATCATTAGTGAATGTAAAATGCCAAAGTGAAGAAACCCTATGCTATAGTATGTAACTACAATTTCAGCACCACATGTATGTTAAAAATAAGCATAGAGCAAACAAAAGCAAGCGGAAGCATGAATAAATACCTTTTAAAAATCATGGTTTCTTATGGCAGTGGTGACAATGTACATATTTCTATCTTCCTATTGCAGATTGGGGATGATTTGGAGTCGCTTGCTGCTGCTGCTGAGGCGGATTATGACACATCCTGCTTTCGCTTTCTTCGGAAGGAGGAAGATGAACGAGGGGTTGACTTACGTTTGCAACCTGGAGGAGACTTTGTGTTCTACCTCAAGGATATGAAAACCAAAGCAGCGTAAGCATGAATTCTTTGACTACTGCGTCTCCATTTTTTCACTTGTAATGCACACATACACTCTATACACTCCATACACTCTATTCCCTCTTAAAGTTTTTGATATTGTCCCCCCCCCCCCCCCCCATTTTTGTTTCTATGTGGACTTGATCTTTGATGGATTTGTCAAAATGATGACAGCTTCTAACTTCAACTCTGAGTTGTCCACCACAACCACTCCTCCAAAGCAAGGCTTGCCTCATAAATGCCTGTTCAGATAGATGGACAATTTCAGATGGACAATTTCAGATGCAGTAATTATGCACTACAAAAAGACATGAAAGTGAATAAATCCTGCCTTACAAGTTTTGAAGCCTTGAAAGGAGTTTACTATCTAAGAGCTAAGGATATATTAATGCCTCAGCCACGAACTGGCCTGAGGCATTATACATGTATGTTCGGGTTGTCCATCCGTCTGTCCATCCATCTCGAATCTGTTTACGCAATATCTTGATATTTACATCAAACTTGGTACATGTGTGTATCGCATGAAACCGATGAAATGTGTAAAATAGGGGTCAATTCTAGTTGAGGTCAAAGGTCAATGAACTTTGCAAAAATTTGCCAAAAATTGACTTTTTTTACATTAAATCCAAATGATATTTATTACTTGTCTTAATGTTGACTACCTTTTGTTGTACTCTCATACCCGAAGAAGGGATTGACATAGTTGAATCAAATGTAAAAAAAATTATTTACAATGATCTTAAAGTGCGTATAACTTAGAGCTCATTGACTACATGTAGGTTCTTGGTATTTACCTGTGATTGTAAAGTGCGTTTACCTTAACTTTTTCCCTCTCATGTACATCAAATTTGCAGGGTTAGGAATGTTGTGTCTGCCATGTCACATGTCTCTGCGACACCCACGGAAGACGATGCCGACGAACTCAATGAAATGATGTCACAGCAACTCGACAATCAAGACATAGAAGGCACTCATCACGCAGGAGGAGACAGCGTACCGCCAAGAACTGAACACCTACGCCCCTCCAGTGTTATGGCTGTGGGAGGGAACCACGCTTGGTCTAGCCGGACCGGCACCGAGACGGAGACAGAAAGCATGACGGTGGATGTAAACGGGCCAGGGGGAACAGGCAGTACCACCACGGAAACCACGGTTCGCTTTGCACCACCAGAAGACTCCCACCTCTCCAATCGTCCTGACACGGCAAAGTATGATTCAAATTCAACTTTCAAATACAGGGAAACCCTGTTATAACGAGCACGAGTATAGCGAGAACCCTGCTATTACGAGGACATTTCTTGGGTCCCGATTGTTCTGCCATAGACCTCTGTGCATTCTGTTTTCATATAACGAGATTGGCTATACCGAGATTTCTGCTATAGCAAGGCAAATTCCCAGCCCAAAAATATAGAAAAAGAAAAGAAATTGACTCTGCTATTACGAGCACTCCCTTCAGCCACGCCGCTCAGGGAAGGAAACGCAACAACAGCACAAGCAATTTTCTTCGCGCCGTTAAACGCTGATCACACATACCGTGCAAGAATCCACACACACACACACAATTATCCACACATGCATAACGCACGTACGGTTCTGCCAGAGTTGTATCTCTATATGGCTCTAGGTACTGAATGCCCCCGCGCCAACCATCAACACAGCCACGCAAGCACATGGCAAGAGCCTGTAAACACATGTGACACCGCGCCTGTATGACCGCGGCCGCGCATGCATGAAGATTGTGTTCAATGATCATTCATTGCTTACACGCTGTCATGACAGCAGGCGCGGCCGGGTAACTGGGCCTCCCCGCTGCTTTATTTGTCGGTAAACAAAGGCGTTGGAAGTGTCATTTATTTACATTTTCAACTGTGCTGTTAGATATTTTAGTGAATTTTTAGCTAATGAATTCAGTTTAGAATGCTTGCAAATCCATTTAAATACTTCAGTTCTAGCGGTAAATATGTTATTGCTTATGTAGTCCTATAGATGCATTTCTTTCTGTATGTTTTGATCATGTACTGGTATAGCGAGCATTCGGCTATAGCAAGGAAAAAGTGTGGGTCCCGTCCCCCTCGTTATAACGGGGTTTCCCTGTACAACATTTTTTTGAAAATCATCCCAAATAAGATCATTTTCTTAAGTCCAAAACAATATATGTGTTTTATGAAGAGACAACAATTGTATACATAGATTGATTGTTGGAGATAATGCTGTAATGATTTAAGATTTTACATCAAAAATGTACATCAACTGAAAACATTTTACTAGGGAAAATGTACCTATTTTGACATGCATGTATTATCAGATGTAGTTAGCATCTTAACTTGACTTACAGGAGCTATTTATACATTGCACAAACCAGTTTAAATTAGTCCACACCCATCATACCACCACTTTCCTCATTGCTTAATTGATTTACATTTTCTATCCATATGTTTCAAAGGTTTGTTGGCTCTACTTTGTTGTAGCGTAACTCTTGTTATCAATTCTGGTTTCAGATCTAACAGATCAATTGGAAGCCTTCGCTCTGGCACGCCGCTGTCTTTCAGGGATCTGACGGCTTCGATAAAATCCACTGGTTACCTTGGCCGGCCCATCAGCGCCCCTTACCCCCCCTACTCCCCCCATCCCCGCACCCCCTCCGTCCCTCCTGAGGTCCACATAGAAAGAGAAGAGGAAGAAATGGATGAGTTTGAAGAAGAGGAGGATGGAGAGAGTGAAGGAAGGGCGTCATCTGCGAAATCTCGATCGTCCCGTCCACGATCGAGCCGCGCAGGCTCACGCCGATCGCAGAGGAGCGCTGCTGGAGATGACCTCTCGAGTGGTGGGCGGAGCTCGCGAGGTCAAAGGTCTAGGGTCGGAAGCGCGAGGAGCAGAATGTCCTCGGCCGGTGGGAGGTCATCGCAGCGAGGCGACGATGTCCAGGAGGAGCTCGATGTTGGGATGGTGGACGATGATGATGACTGGATGTCAGAAGACCTCCCTGAGCTTGGAGTGGAAGATTTGGAGCCAGACACAGCACCTGTCGAAGGAGTAAGTCTTAAAGGGATCGTCCACCCTGAAATTCAGTTGGTTTCAATAGGAGCAGAACCATTAAAGAAACACATTAGTGAAGATTTGAACAAAAATAAGTCAAAAGGTTAAAATGTTAATTTTGTGACATCACATGCGTATTGTGTGTGCTGTATGATTCCATGAATAACTCTTTTTCTGTTTTGGATGAAGGAATACTTTTTTTTTTCTCAGAGGTGTGTGTATAAAAACATGTTTCTAATGATATTTTCAATGTACAGGTGAAATGATGCATATCCTTTTGAGAAAAATTGACATTTTTCAAAAAAACTTGTACACAGCATATTGGAAAGCACCTTGCATGTGACATCACAAAATCAAAAGATCATGACTTCCTTATCCTTTGACAGATTTTCATCAAATCTTCACTCATGTTTCTGCTTTTATTGAAACCAACTTAATTTCAGGATAAACTATCCCTTTAAACGTGGCGCATGTCATGTGTGTATTTTTTCAATAGTAATACACACTGATCTCATAGAGCATAAGTTTGTCTTGCAAAGGGTTAGTCATAGTACTCACGGCTGAACCATATGAACAGATCTTGAGAAATTACCACATTTTCTTTACTCTTCTTGAAGGAGACCCTAATGATTTATCCTATTGGAGTAGTAATATGTGTATATGTACTAGAACTTCTAGATGATGCATGCTAACAGCGTTATGGATGATCTCTGCACAGCTGGCCAGGTACTGTGGGCAACCCACTTAGGTTATATTACATCAAACATATAAAAGAGTCATTTAGATTTAAAGTGTAGATAATGGTATTATATATGCTGCATTTTACATTTATGAATTGACCATCAAATGTAGCGCTTGTTTTGACTGACCCTCAAAAAAATAAATTACTACAAATTAAAAGGTTTCCAGCACAAAACAAGATACATGTATGTACAAGAATTCTTTCTTAGTTGATTTCTATAGACCCTGTGATCCTTCAGGAGAATCTAGGTCATTGATGGCACTTCTCCAGCTTTGTGCTGTCTGTCTTACCTCCAACCATTTGGTCCCCATTTTAAGATAAGCAATGTCAGCACAAATTTGCATATTTATTTTGTGTTACTGGTATGTTTACACTCCCGTCTTAGATTGAGGATGGTGAGAAGGGAGAGGCAGGGGAGCAAGACCTCGCCCCCGGACCCGATCTGCCCCCATCCCAAGCCTCCTCTGAGCCCCCCAGGGCCTACACCCCCAAAACTCGGTCGTCACGGCGATCGACCCCTCCTCCTGAAGGAGACGAGTGGCCGGGATTGGATGACGATAAACCTGCCTCCGCTGCAGACAGAGCCAGCTCTGCTAAATCAAGACAGGTTTGTGCACCTCTTATGTAAAGTAGAAGCTGCTTTAGCAACCGCCTGGAAAGAATGACCAAATGTTCTGTCACCCATTAACATGTCGGCGCTTTCGCAAACTTGACGTAAGCAAAGAGGACAGAGTGTTTAACCAACTGTGATGGTTCTCGCATTCTTTTTACCGTCGTGATTTCTAAGTGCTTTTGTTGTCTGCTAAAGACGACGGGGATGCACAGTCCCTATCGGAATCCCTCTATCATCTACATTTTGTCATGATCACATCAATCATGGCGAATCTACATGAAGTCAAAGAGACAATTGTCTGTGCATATGTTTTTAGAAATTTTGGACGATGAGGACTTATGTATGACTTAAATGCTCCGTTATCCTCAGTTTGGCCCTGCATCGTTTATCCGGTAGATTCAGATCCAAAATCTCTTATGTCATGTTTAGGGAACGAACGCTATTTTGCCCGAGAACCGTCATGAAAATCACCAGGACAGAGAAATTTCAGGCTCGCGCATGCGCAGATTGATTTTTTCGCTCGTGTTACCGTCCTCTTTGCCTTCCGTTGTGTTGCAAAAGAACAATGAAATTTTCTGTCACCCATTAACATTGTTTATCATAGAAACTTGTATTGAAGTGCCCTGGACATACAGACCACTTGCTTATAAAGACTACATTTTGTGTCTTCTTTGAGCCGTCTCTCTCTACAGGTTTCACTGTCCATACCAAGTTCTGAAAAGTCCTCAGTCTATTATCTGAAGCATCGTTTCTTAGATGATAATGAGATTAAAACAAGCAACTTCAGAATTGTATTTATTCTAAAACCTTGATCTCTTGCCTCCAAAATGTTCAACAATATTTTGTCTCTTTGTGCCTACAGTCGGTCCGTAGCAGACCAGGAACCTCGGGGTCATCAAGAAGGTCCAGGTTAGGAGAACAGGACATTGCAGAGGAAGTGATGGAACCTGAACAGCCTCCTACACCCCCATCTGTTGACCAAGGTTGGGCAGTTGTTAAAGGGAACTAAGTTGGTTTTAATAAAAGCACAAATGTGAGAAAAAAAAACATGTTTGTCAAGGATTAACAAAAATTTGTCAAAGAATAAGAAAGCTGTGCTCTTTTAAGATTTCAATTTTGTTACATCACGTATTCATACTTATTACACATGAGCCTTGAGTAACCACATGTGTGTTGGAGAGGATGAGGTCAAAGGTCATCTAGGGGTCAAAAGGTCAAATGACAGGCCATTTGCGCCATTTTTCTGAAAGTTTTCATTTAACTTGCTGTCCTTTTTATTTATTTCTGCATGTTTATTGATCGCGAAATCGGACGAGACTCTTGGTTCGCGAACCACCTTGTTGTTATATCTATTTTTATTTATGATATGCTCAAACCTACGCATTAAGTGTATTCAAAGGGTGTCTGAATCTCTGTGTTATCTTTAGTGTGTATAAGGCGACTGTGTGCAGCGGGCACCTGTAAGTATCCAACTCTGATATGCCTCATCCAGTAGATTTGTTACTTTATGATTTATTAGATGAATTTGTCAGCCTCCTGTTTCATGTTTTCTCTGACAGATCAAGGAGACACTCTTCAGTTGGTTGGGGAAGGTGTTGGCCCGCCAAAAGAACCAGGTGAGTTGATATTTTACTGCTATGTGATACAGTAATACATTTTTGCATGAGTACATTTTCGCAGCACAACACACTTCAACATTTTCACAGGATGTTGTTTTCAGGCACAAGAAATATTTGTTACGACAAAAAAGTCCATCTGATGCAATCAAATCATCAACAAAGCCCAGAACAAAGGATTATCATTAACATTTTAATGCCCCCAAAAAGCAGATGGCTATGCAACGCGTCACAGCATGCAACACAGGCACAAGTTGAATGCCAGTACTGGTAACTATGGAATTCCTGATAGACTTGCATGTCTAGCCTGCTAAAAAAAACAGATTGGTTTTAAATTTGCAATGATGTTAAATTTGCTCTTGCTCTGGGTCACACAAAATGTCATGCAAAAATTACCAGTTTTACAGTACAGGTTTTATGCCTTAACTTACAACAATAAATGTGGTTTATTTCACATGCAGACATTTTTCGCAGCTCAGACAACCCTAACAATTTTCCTTTGAACAAATGAATCTTTCCAAAGTTTAGGTCGCAATTGATACATTCCAGGTTAAAGATGTAAATTGTTCTTGAAGTAGAAGATAAATGAAGTCATAGAAAGAATTGAATGTTTTGCAGAGAGACAATAGCTGCTACCCCTCTGGAGTAATAGGATTAATTGATCAATTTGTTTGAAAAGGAAATGGCTACACTCTCCACCACATTGAACGCCTGGCTTTTGGTAATAACCTGATACTGTGGAAGCAGTACATAAAGCCCGATCATTCTTGTATTAGCATGAGTCCCCAAGAGGCCAGATGTTAATTCAAAGAAGGGAAATTAAATCATTGATCGCATATTGGATATTTGTTTGTTTTTCTGCAGAAGCTGCAGCGAAGTCACCGTCCATACCTTCTCGCCCCTCCACATCACACAGTCAGCCCCCTTCTCAACCCCTCTTAGAAGAACCTACCAAGACCCCCACCCCTCAACCCCCACCTACCAAGACCCCTACCCCTCAACCCCCATCTGCCATCCCCACCCCTCCCCCTCCCCAGCAACAAGCCACCCCGCCCCCTCAGGTCCACCACACACCCACCCCGCCCCCAACACGAGTGAAGTCTGCCATTCCGAAGAAAAAGGATGCGGTGGAGGAGGAGAAGAAACCGCCTGTCAAGATCGATCTGAGCAGTCTGTCTTCTTCGGTGGCCAAAAAGCCTCCCGGACTATCTATTCCCAAGGTACTTGGCAAAATCAGCCACATTTCTTTTATAAGTGTCGACCATATTTTCTACTTTTTCACCCAAAAAAAAGTTTCTACCTTGCTGTAGTGTTACAGACCTCTTTCTTGTAATATCTCTAAGGAGACACAAGGATTGTTTTTTTTATATTTATTTACTTCTTTGTTTTATCATCTTTGTTATAGTTGCCCAATCAAAAGATTTAGAGGGATTTTTATACTATATATTTAAATGTAAAATGTACCTGTGATTGTGGTCTTTGTATACAAGTGGCCACTACAGCATGTTTCACTCTACAAAGTATTCTTATGTGTTTGTCTCTTGATGTATAAGGCTGAGAAGAGAAGCCCTAGTCCAAAGGCCAGGAAGAAGAAAGGAGGTGGGAAGGGTGGGGGTTCAAGTCCCCGGCGCAAGCTTGGAGGAGTGGACTTCATTGACAACCCTGGTGCCAGCAGCTACGATGAGCCTTCTCAGGATGAAGTGGCCAAGATGATACAGGAAGAGGTGAGACAGTCAGGGAGAGAGATGGATGATTGACGGATAGACACAAATGGTATCGGAGAAGAAAATGTAGAGGAGAGAGTATTTTAGGTAGTGTAACTATTTTACAAAAGTCATGAAACTCTGCCTGGATCATAAGTATGCCCTAACAAGAGTATGTATGAAATCTCAATCAAAGCTTCACAAACCCTTCAAAGATGGCCCATCACTTTTACAAACATCTGCAAACTTCATGAGTGTTTGCACATATTTAGCACATATCTTTGCGATACCAACTGTGAAATTTTAAGGTCAGAGGTACTATAACTCCCGTAGAACAAATGAAAATCTAATTAGTTTTCACTGAGATTCGTGGTACGAAAAAAAAAAAGCTCGATCAATTTTCAAAGATTATCTCCTCAAAACCGAATATTACACTTTGTCAATTCCAGACTCTTTCTCAAGTGATAACAAAGTCAGGAAACTTTCAGAATTAGGTCTGCAAAAGGAATGTGCTACCTTTAAGGAAGAGTGAAATACTATGCTTGTTTACATTTGAAACACCTGTTTCCATAGCGACCACAATCTACATTCAGAAACTGTAATCTCTTGGTCTGCTCACCTCAGTGTCATGTAAACTGTATGAGGAGCCATAGGATACCTTATGTCAGTTTCAGGACTGTATTTGTTTATTTTGATGTGCCCACACAGAATTACAATGGTAGAAGAAATGTGGAGAATGAGAGATGAATTTCATGAGGAAAAGGAGATTGACAAATAGTAAGGTGGAGGGGTGTGTCTTTGGGGATGACAGTGGTTCTGATCCTTGATCCAATGGAAGTCCTTACATGTGATATTCATTCATGTATTCACCTTCTTCCTTCTCTTGTGTTTCCAGCTTTCTCAACAAATGGCAGATGCAAAGATCAGTCTCGAGGAAGAAGAGGAGAAGAAAGAAGAACAAGGTAACCACATTACATTGCTCAAAGTCCATGTCCTGGAACATTCCCATAAATTCCCATAAATTGAGAGTAGACTTTACTCTATGCTTTACTTGTATGCTTGTTATGTTTACATGTAGATTTTTCAGACATCTTTCTTTCATGAAGGACCAAAATTGGGGGCATACTTCTCTTCTCTGGAATTTATATTCATTTGTTCGTCTTTTCATATATGTATTTATATGTTTATTTGTTATTTTTAATCATATTTGATTGTATTCAAATGATTTGGATATTTTGTCTGACCGAGCATTGTAAATGAATAGGAATTGATGAAATTTAAGTAAAAATCAATTCAGTTATCATTTCTCATCATCCATTTTTATGATCACAACTTTCTTCTATCATACATGTAAATTGTTCTTGTTTCTGGGACATTCAGTTGATCCAAATGATACCGACAGAGCCTCCGTTGCCACCGACGATGAGGCAATAGAGCAGGAAATCAAGAAGGCGAGCAAGACAGAGAAGGGAAGCAAGAAAAGCAAGAAGCAACTGGCCAAGGAACGGGCAGCTCTGAAAGAGGCCAGACAACAAGAGAAACTGGTTAGTTCTGCTGTGTGCTCTGAACCCCTTGTGCGCAATGTGAACTGCTGCTCTATGGAATTTGTGTGTAATGTGGGTTTGTGTTTATATTACATTTGCTATAAGGATATGTCACCACCGAACTAAAAGTGTAATCTGAAATGTTTGTATTGATAAGTAACTAGCACAGATATGAAATGTTTTTATCAAGTTTTTATTTTGAATTTGTCAAAAATATGAAGATTGGAGGGAAAAAATGACACCTAAAAATTTTTCAGCTCCTGATGACAAAGCAATGCGATGAAGGGACATGACATGCTCATTTGTTTGATATCAAATTTGTCATGATAGCACAAATATTTTATAAGATACAATAAGTTTTATGATGTTTGGCAAGTGTCAACTTTTCTTTGAATTTCTTGGGTGTAGGTACACGTGTGGCCTGAAGTGCAAGTCTCCTAAAGGGGGCATACCAAGGGTTAATCTTAAAAGTTTATTTTAGTGGTAATTAGTGTAACTGTATATTTCTTTCCATTGTGTATTACAGAGAAGAGAAGAGGAAAAGAAAGCTTTGCTGGAGAAGAGGAAGGCTGCAGAAAAGGAGAAGATGAGAAAGGAGTATGAGGAGCAAAGGAGGAAACAGGTAAGCAACTTGATGAATGAGCACAGTCAATTTGTGCAAAAAGCCCTCTCAAGATAGGCAAGAGATGTGATCTGAATTAGAGGGTGGTCTTAAAGGTAGCCCGTCCCTTTTGCAGACCTAATTCTGAAAGTTCCCTGACTTTATCATCATTTGAGAGAGAGTGGGTATTTAACCTTTCCCTGGAATCAACAAAGCTAATATTCGGTTTCGAGGTTTAATCTTCAATAATTGATCGAGCTTTCTTTTTTCGTACCACAAAAATAGTCATTTCAAATTGTGTCAGCAGTCGGCAATCAATTGGAATCAAATCTCAGTGAAAACTAGTTAGATTTTCATTTATTCTACGGGAGTTATAGTACCTCTGACCTTAAAATTTCACAGTTGGTATCCCAAAGATAAGTGCTAAGTATGTGCAAACTTTCATGAGGTTTGCAGATGTCTGTAAAAGGGATGGGCCATCTTTAATGTTATTCCATACAAATCTCAATGAGAATCTTGTTCAAGGGATTTTTCTATACAGCTGGTAACTGAAGTAGATTTCAATGTGTCCCATGATGTTTATTTTGCCTTTCTTACTTAGTGTTGCCACTACGACCCTCTTTCTTGGACAAGTGTCTGATTTTAAAGATGAAAGTTGCGGATTTAAGCCAGGCTTATGTCTCATTTTAAGAAGATGAAATTGTGTTGTCTGGCGGAGCGCCTACACAGCTCTTCCGTGGAAAAACACACCTTCCCACTTAGATAGATCGTTAATTGGAGGACCTTTCTATAGGAGAGTCACACGTGATGCATGTTAACTCCTTCACTGCCAGGCGTGATTGGTGTGTATTACCAGTGCAAAAATGCTTAACCTTAATCTGACTGGGCTTATATATTACAATATATTACAATTTATGCAAATTAGATACATATTCTACAAATTTATTCATATTTCATTAAAAAATAATGGCGAAAGTCAAACTTTTTTTTAGTATGCCAAGAAGCATAATCAACAATATCATGTCAAAGTAAATAATTAAAATTAATTGTCATGTTTTTGTTCTTTTTATTTCTTACATCATGTTGCGTAACCTCTGACCGGAGTTTCCAATTTTCTTCAAACTTGGTCTCGAAAATTGCGTGACACTTTTAAAAAAAATGGCATGAAAAGGCATGTCACGATATGCATTGCAGCGGTTGCGAGTCAGTCGTGGAGTTTGTAGAGGGGGAGGGGTCATAATGCCCCCACCCTGCGCGTCTGAAGAACAAGGTTAAAGGAAAGGAAAAGTCCTGATATTGTTCTGTTTTACAGGAAATTGAGGAGCAGCTGCAAGAAGCAGAGGAAGAGGCCAGGAGAGCCGAGGAAGAGGAAGAGGCCGCACGCCTCATGCTGCAAGAATCACGGAGAGCGGCCAGGGAAGAACGAGAGAAGAGGAGAAAGGAGGAGATGGAGAGGAAGAAGGTGGAGAGGGAAAGGCAGAGAGAGGAACGAAGGAAAATGGTGAGTGTTCTTGCTTACTTTCCAAAGAAAACAATTATCTGCAAAGGGGAATGATGCAAAATGTTTGTTTATGTGAATTGAATGATATTAGACAGAAAAATGTTATGAGTTGTGAGTTAGGTGCTTGTACCAAATAGTTATATAACAAAATATAAAAGATAAGAACTGGTGAGCTGAGGGAAGTAAATTACAATTCATTTACTTTTTTATTGCATTGGAGATATAAAACATAGTTGGCTTTATATACTGTAACAAATAATATGATATACAATATAATACACAGTGAAACAAATAAAATGGCAAATGAATGTATTGAATTAATAAATGAATCTTAAAGTTAAAAAAGTGAAATTTTAATACACTTTAAGAGATGGGGAAAACTGTCCATGAAAATAGAAAGAAGCAATCCCACGGGAACCCGAACCACCAGACAGATTTGCACCAAACTATGAGTTTTCAGTGAAAGGGTGCTCCAGAGAAAGTTCAATTTGAAAGAAAATGTAAGCATACACCCAGTATAAGGATAGCATGCTCCATTCACTAAATGCATGAAAAACTCTCTTCAAACAATTAGTTCCATTCAATATCAGAAAGAACAGCTTTGATATTAATATTGATTGTATTATTTATTCTGTGACTGATGAACAGGAGGATGCAGCCAGACAGAGGGAGAGAGAGATGGCAGAGCGACTCGCCGACGCCGCTGAGCGACGGCGGCTCCGGGAGGAAGCTGAGTGGGAGGCGGAGGAGAGAGAACGGGAGGAGAGGGAGCGGAGAGAGCAGGAGGAGGAGGAGGAGCTGAGACGGATGGAGATGGAGGAGGAGAAGATGAGGGAATTGGAGAGACAGGTGAGGAGCTGGGGGATAGCTAGTTTTCTTCCTTGGCTTGATATTTAAAGACAGGATGTTCCATGTACAAAAGTCATGAAACTCAGCAGAAATTAGCAGTATACCTTAACGATAATGATGATGAAATTTCATAGTTAAAGCTTCACAAACTTTTTCAGGAAAAGTGAATAACTACCCTTGTTTATGTTTGAATTGCACCGAGCATCGTCCCCTTAACTACATCTCGGCTGCGGCCGTTAGATGATGATAATAGTCTATATTCATAATCAGAATTGTTGCTTCATATGTCTTGTTTTCTGAATGTATACACAATGCATTTCCATCTAACTCTATTAGTATTACTATTGACCTGAGGAAACTCGTGCCAGCAATAATCTGCTCATGCGCCCATTGCAACTACAAACGGGCTTATTAGAGCAAATAGCTTTTAGTGCTGAATAAAGCGCCTAACCTGAGTCCGTGGTTATAATTGAGTGGATCTTTCACTAGGAACATGCTACACAAAAAACAATGATGATCTACTGTTAGAATCATCCTAAATTAATCTGATAATTTTGTTATTGCTTACAGATGACAAGTGACAGGTTGGAAGATTTTAGATTTCTAAAAATATAAATTTCTCTTTCTTTTTTCATTAAGAATAGAACTTGGGATTTTATTATCATTCACTGATGAAAAGTGAGAGGTAATACATTTTTTAAAATAAAATGTTGCCTTGTTTTCATCAACTAAAAATAGAACTCTTGTGATACATTTGTCATTTTCTGCTCAAGATTTTATCGGTAATCAAAATTTATCTTAGGTTATTTCAACTAAAAATAGAAATCTTAAGATGTTATATACTGATGATGAGGCACGGGTAATCAGCATTTTCATTTGAAATTCTCATAATTTGTTCTTGTTTTTATCATTTTCATTCATTGTATGTGCAAAGGCCGAGCAGGAGGCCCTCGAGAGGTTGTCCAGAGAAAGGCGCGACGCGGAGCAGAGGAGACGACAAGCCAGAGAAGATGCTGAGAGACAGAAGGAAGAAGAGGAGAGGAAGATGTGAGTGTGGAAAATAGGGTTTTCAAAATGTATGTATGTAATGTGTATGTGATATTCAATAATTCATACTTGGTGAAGAGAGACATATGGAAGGAGAGAAGAGGAAGGTCTGAGTGTGGAAAATGTTTTTCACATTGCACAGATGCTTGTGCTATTGACCATGCATTTCATTTATGATTTTGTATGCAGTATTGTATACTAAATGTACCATAATTAATATTTAAAAATATTTGTTGTAATTATTGTGGTTGTGCACAAAAATATCTATATTAGTTAAAACACTTAAAACTAAATTTAATAAAATTATAGCTTTGTGTAAGTGTCGTGAAATAAGATAAAAATTCAGCTCTCCTTTCTTCACCAATAAGGTATGTCAAACGTCCTGACAGAATATAACCACATGGTGCTATGTAAAGTTTTACTGTTTTATAGTCGTTTGTTTGTTTTTTCGTGAACCTATTGTGGATGGACTTTGCTCGGAAAGACTTCCTTTGGTCTATCATGACCCCTGCCTCATAAAAATTCACAACATTCAGGTGTTTTAAACAATACGCTGTATTTCTAATCAGGCAATGCCTTCCTCTGAATAAGAAAAGAACCTTTTTTTTTTAGAAATATGTTAACCGTTCAGCCTTCACTGGGAGTTCATAACTTATCTTGATGCACAAACTGTGAATCAATTTGGGGGTGAGCAAAGGGAAATGGTGATGAACTTGTAAAAAGCGTTTGATCTGTATCTTTTTTTTTGAGACACCTGCGGACATGAAATTGATTTTTTTTCCGTGGAAGGTGAAACTCTCAATAGACTCTCAATAGATGATTTACAATATATTTGTAAGGAAATATGATTGACAATGAGGCACTCCATTTATTAATTTTTTTTCTCACAAAGACCTTTTAAAGAAAAAAGAAAAGTATAAATAATTTGCATGAATTATCATTATTATTTTTCTTAAATGCCTGATATTTGCTATTGCAGGAGAGAAGAACTGAAGAGACTGGCAGAGGAGGAAGAGAAGGAGCGCTTGAGGCAAGAAGAGGCAGAGAGAAAGAGACAGGAGGAGCTGGAGAAGATACGCAAGGTAAGCATCTCACTGTTTCCATGGAAACTTCAAGCAATTAGAGGTTTCAAAGATTGAATAGACCAGTTTGTAGTTTACACCATAGTCATACAATCCACTGGATATTGATTTTTTTTCAGTACTTTCTCAGAGCTGAAAGACTGTTGTATAGTGGTACTGATAGTGCCAGATCAAAGGAGAAGTAGTTGGTTTTGAAATGATAATATGAAGTAATTTCACTTCTTCCATCGGTGGTTCACCAAAGAAAGCTAGTTAACCTACAAACGTGTAGAAAAGAAGAAGAACAAGACGGGTGTGAAATAAAACATGGAATATTTCTACTTTTTTTACTTCTGGTTCACCTCAATATGCCATTATACCTCCAAAGCAGTGTGGATGGTGCCGTCCAAACGATGACAAAAAATGAAAACCTGAAATTTTTGCCTCTTCTCCCCAGATCCAGCAGATGGAGGAGGAGGCCCGGGCGCGGGTCCAGAAGAAGCTCGAGCAGCGCCGTCTCTGGGCGCTACGCCGGCGCGAACGAAACAACGAGCAGCGTGCCCATCTGAACGGGGTCCGCTACACGCAGGGCATGACACGCCCATGGGTCTTCTCTTACTACGTCCTGTGGCCACGAGACACGTACGAGAAACGACTCCCAACGAAGGAGAAGAAGAAGGGCTTCCGTCCGCGCCCCAAACCACCGAAGTCCGCGCCGGCCGGGGTTGCACCGGGGGCGACCGCACCGCCCATGCAGGGACCACCGGGTGCAGGCGGGGGCAAAGTTCAACTTGCAGGTCAGGCCACCACAGGCTCACAATGAGTCTCTGCTTGATACGTATCGAGGCATATTGGGTGCAGGTTAACCCTCGTGGAATGTGTAATATGCCAATAAGCTATTCTTGGCTTGGTACTAAGAGGGAATGTATTTTTATGTCTGATTCCATCCAAAGGATGCTTGCATCTTGTGCTGAAAACATATTTGTAGTAATTGGTAGACAGATTGCAAGTTGTTGGATTTGTTTTTAATTTAGCTTTTATTAAAATATATTAAATCAAATTACAATATTTACAGGAAATGTGTATGATTTGAGTGCAATCAGAGACAAATTAGAATACTCACAAATGGTTCAGAATGATAGATTTGTAGTTGATATATCATATACACGTACCAATATGTTAAAAACTTCACAGGAATATATGAGGATTTAATGTTTGTGGAGACTACGGTTACTGAGGTCAGAGGTCAAAGCTTCATACATGACACAATTGGTTTGTGAAATATCTGTAAATGGACTGGAATTTTCTCTCTGTTTAAAACTCACGGTTTGCAGTGCAAGATGTTGCTGTGGAATATAAATTCAAATCACAAACCCTTTGTGTGCCAGATAAACTGCTGCACTCTAGGATTCGTGTGTATTAATTGTTAAAAAAACTCACACATGGAGCACAAAGATTTAAAGATGGCCCGTCCCTTTTACAAACATCTGCAAACTTCATGCAAGTTTGCACATATTTAGCACGTATCTTTGGGATACCAATTGTGCAATTTTAAGGTCAGAGGTACTTTGACTCCCGTAGAATAAATGAAAATCGAACATAGTAGTTTTCACTGAAATTTGACTCTTTTTGTGGTACGAAAAAAGAAAGCGAGATCAATTATTGAAGATTATTTCCTCAAAAACTTTTTGTCGATTCTAGGGAGAGGTTATATAGCCACTCTCTCTCAAATGATGACAAAGTAAGGGAACTTTCAGAATTAGGTCTGCAAAAGGGACGGGCTACCTTTAAATGTGGTGGTACAAATTATGGAAGCACTTAGATATGTTTTTAAAGTTATTTTCTAATCTCTTGGTTTTCAAGTTACCTGTATGAGTGAACTGAGGTAGCAGGGGAAGACTTTATGTTGTTATGCTAGTTATCACAATCTCTCTTTTTGGGGTGTAATGTCGTCCATGTGCCTACCAGCTGATATACAATAATTATGTGCTCAATCAGGATTTATATACAGGTAGCACAGAGGCTCGTATTTGTACCAAATATGAATAATGATTCTCTTTGAGATGGCATGGATTATTGGCTCAAAGCCGTACAAATGTGTGTGATGAATTGGTTCTTAGTACTAAATTTTGATATGTTTTATTATGGTTTATATGGTTCATTTGTATAGATCTGCTAATCAGTTCTGTGTTCTTTTGCAGTGATCATGCATTCTCTTGAATTTCCCTGTAGTTTGGTGATATGCATAATAAGTTCATACTTGTATGCTGTGTTATGTTGCAAATACGTAGGTATAAGATGTTGTGTACAATGATTTGATGTTTAATATATCACCTTTGGATATCAAGGTGTTCACAAATGATTTGGACGATATCTAAAGGAAAAGTGGCGTCCATTTCGGTTTTAGAGATATTATTGATCTTCCTTTATTACATTTTTGACAATTAAAGACTGGGTCTCCCATATATGCAAAAGTCTTGAAACTCAGCAGTATACCTTAATGATAATTGTGTAGGAAATCTTACAGTCATATAGGCTCACAGACCTTCTCAGGAAAATTGATAACATTTACCTGTTCACTTTTGAAACATAGCGATCATGGTCTACATTCATATGATACTGTATGCGCCATATTTCCTTTTTAAGTAAAATTTTTCTCGAATCAGGACTTCTCAAGAATTTCGGGAGTGCATGCTTAAATTCGCGATCGTGGAGTACTAGTAGTACATGTGCTCGAGCATGTCGTATTAATGGTTCCATGTGTTGTTAAATTCGCAAAATTCGCGAAAATAAAGATCTCACGAAATGTATGGTGTATACAGTACTCTTTTGCAACTTTCGCTCAGTAGTGTGCAGCTTGTTTTAATGCATCACTATGAGGGGAAAAGCAGTTAAGTGCGCTATTGTGTATTGCGGTCTCTGGTCTCGAGGCTGTAGATTCCCAGACGATCCATCCAAAACTTACTCCGAATCTACAAATTGATATAATTCTGCTCAAAATTAGTTTCCAGTTCAATGATTGGGAGGGAAGTTCTTTTCAATCATTTTCTTCCATTTTCAGTGGCTTTTACCAAATTTAATTTGTTGTGACCTGCAAAATGGCTAATCTGTCTTTAGAGGTTTTTTTTCATGCACAGGGTGTTATGGGTAATGGCTATTTGAAACTTTACAGGTACTTCAGGGAATATTTGTTGATATGAATTGATAGTAGTGCAGATTTTCCTCTTGTTTTGGGTCCAAAATAATGAGACTTCTCAGGGGTGAATGATGAGTAGTTTCATGCAGAATATTTGGAACAGCAAATGGTGCTTTGATGTGATCAATGGATAAACTTGAAAGAAAATGACATCTTTGGTAGTCTGTGGCCTCTTGAATTATCTTATTTCAAAGTGTTAACCACTTTGCTCTGTAATGTTTAGACCAGCACTTACAGCTTGGGGTACCCAGTTTGTGTGTGAGTCACATTTGGTAAACGAAGAGGGAATATCAATTTTAACTGGTCGCTCACAAGCATTGCTGTTGTGTGTCCACTGAAAATTTTGCATTGTAACTAAAAGGTGCCGCCAGTGATGCAATGTGTAATGTGGTATTAATATTTTCTTAAGAGATCTTTAAAAACAATTGGAAAAATCTATAAGGAAATATTTCTCCAAGAAATTTCTACACATAATTATAAAAAAAAATCTTGAACGGCAGCGAAACAATTCAAGTACTGATTGCACACATCAACCACATTTGAATATAATAAATAAGTACTTAAAGCAAAGTGATATCGGTACGTTTCTGGGAACCAGATATATCCAATTGCCATTTCTGAGTAAGACACTTTGGGACTGTAGTAAATTGGTGAACTCAAGAGTCATTGGTCCAGGTGCTCCTATACTTCGGTACTTTTGCTTTCTTTTCATATTCCTTCAACTTTCATTTCATTGTGCAAATGCTGTGTCAATTTCATAAATGTGGGGTGTGCCTTGAAGATACAAATCAGGTTTATGGTATATGAGGATATGTTTTTGTCATTATTATATGGATGCTAATTTGTGTTCGGTGATGAATGAAGCTGACGGAATCATGTCATATCTGAAAGAAATAAGTGTGAAATTGCAACCTACTATACCGAGTTGCCAGTTGCAGTGTAGGAACAGCCAAATGTGCAAATTTGTATATTGGGTCTAATTTATTGAGAACAAGTGAAATATGACTAATGAAAGTTTGAGTATTCAAACAATATGATATTTACAAATGACACTGTGAGAGTTATACATATTCTGATCTTAAAAAGTAATGCATGTACACCAGGTCATTTTTTACAATTGTTTGCATTGTATCGACCTGAAAGGCGATAGCTGGTAAATGTGAAAAAAAAATGGCAACTTCTATGGAAACCTTGAATCTCATTGGCTGTCAAGCGATGTTACCATGGTAGTTATCATTGATGGTTGAGTTACCATTAATGGTAAGTTTTATGCAACGGGGCCCTGAGGAATCATCTGAAAACAATAATATTCTTGAAGTTAAAGAAGATCTGGATTCATTGCTGACATGGAAACATTTCTGCAATAATTATGGCCCATAGTCATGACCACTTCTACCCAGAAACTTTCACTTTTGACATCTGATTGAAACTTGGCATTAGCTGCTGTTAAAAACAGACCTTCCAGCATTTCAGGACGTCAAACTGCTAGTCTGCCATTAAAAAAACATAAGATTGTAGAGATTCTGACACCCATTCTATAATATGTGCTGTGTTGTTAGATAGAATTTGCATATAGTAAATTGAATAGACATCTCATTTAGACAATCGACACTTTGTGATCTACATAGTTTGTATGTTTTCTTTTTTTTGCAATTTGAGTGCTAAAAGTTGTATGCTGTGTAATCATTTGTCATTGTTAACATGTTTATGTTATCATTTTTGTGTCATCATGGAGTACATTCTATGTTGCAAGATGTTTGTTAGGTCATTTCAAAAATCTTTGTAACTTTTTTTAAGAATGTGTGTCATTTATTTTAAATCATTAGCATATGCAAATGTGGAATAATGAAGTAACTTGCTTAATCATTATCATACTAGTGCTTTCATTGCTCTTTATTTGTGCTAATTTTTACAAGGTGAAACAGCATGTACCCTTTTTAGATATGAAAAGTACTATAGGTGGAGCTAGCCCCCCCCCCCCTACCTCCCCCCCTCCCTGCCCCACTCACTTAAATACATTTAGTGCCTATCAGGTAATTGCATTTTTTATAAATGAATTATTAAAGACTTTTCAGGAAGGTGTCAGAGAAATACATGCGCTATGTAGTACATTCCTTTTCCACAGAGGTGAAGGTGAACAGCAAAGACAAATTTCAAGTATCTTGCTGATACAGTTGGTGTGAGTCTCTTTCACGTCCTTCCACACATGCTCCCAGGTTATGATTGCACTATCCATTTTTCATCAACCCTGTACATGTCACCAAGGCAAAGCCCATAGAGAATGATTTTGTCTGGCACTCAAGGACTTAAAGACGGCCCGTCCCTTAAACATCTGTAAACTTCATGAAAGTTTGCACTTATTTAGCACGTATCTTTGGGATACCAACTGTTAAATTTTAAGATAAGGGTGCTATAACTCCCGTAGAAGAAATTAAACTCTAACTAGTTTTCACTGAGATTTGATTCCAATTGATTGCTGACCGTTGACACAATTTGAAATTACAACTATTTTCGTGGTACGAAAATAGAAAGCCTGATCAATTATTGAAGATTATTTCCTAAAAACTGAATATTATGCTTTGTCGATTCCAGGGAAAGGTTATATAGCCACTCTCTCTCAAATGATGAAAAAGTGAGGGAAATTTCAGAATTAGGTCTGCAAAATGGATGGGCTACCTTTAAGCAAGTATGAGAAATTATTTTCAATCCTTTTTAGCCTAATACACTTATATTCATTTATATTCCGTCCATCTGTGCAGTACCTGTAAAATTATTTAAATTCATGCAAAAGTATGAAAATGTATATTATTGTCACATTTAGTGATAATTACAAAATATTTGTTCTTGTCATAGCATACTGTTTTATTTACAGATATACGGTATTTGTATGAAACTGGAGGATTCAGCTATTACTTGATGCATAACTGCTTGCTAAAAAGTG
The DNA here is from genome assembly GCA_963669155.1 of Arbacia lixula. NCBI lineage: Eukaryota > Metazoa > Echinodermata > Echinoidea > Arbacioida > Arbaciidae > Arbacia > Arbacia lixula. Next base: position 3,588,322 of record OZ022597.1, read on the forward strand.
AGATCGCAATATGTTACATACCTCCGTGAACATGATGTAAATGTCATTTTGTAAAAACTTGACCCTATATTATCTACAGTTTGCAAGTAGGAGGTACATGGAGGAAATTTTTATCAGAGTCTATGCAGTTTTAAATGCCTTTGCAATGAACACCACGGTATTTGATGTCTAATAAATGTGTTTGCTTTTTGTGTTATTGTTGGTTGCTAACTGTAGGCGCGTTACATATATATTCATTGATGATCTATATTTTGTGAGCTTACTAGTTGAAGTGAGGGTCTTGCCATGTTTTGTTGTTTTCTTTGTGCTTGATTTTTAGTAGAAATTAGAAATGAGATATACGTATAATATGAATCCATACACTTACCAGTGCACTACAATGTTCCATGCAAATAAGAAGCAACCTTTGAGAAAAATGGAACTTTCCACAAAAAATATGGTACACAATTTATAGCCAGTGTAGCTCACAAAATGACGTCGCAAAATTCAGAATTTGAAAACGTATTACTATGTTATGTTTTGACGATTTTTTTGTGAAACCTTCACTTATTTGTTTCTTCCATGATTGTTTCTGCTGGTATCAAAATCAACCTAACTTGAGAGTAGACTTTTCTTTTGAGAACTTCTATTCATAACGTGTTCCCATACCTGGGAGACCGTTGTTATAACATGTACCGGTATTAAGAAATCTGGGTTGCTCTTTACAAAGAATAAGGACACGTTAAATCACACATTAAGCATAATGTTCCTTATGACTTTAGCGAGCAAACACACGCCTGTTCATATTCAAGGTTTATCCTTAATAAAACAAATATCTTTTGTTCAATTTTCACATTCACATATTGACGCATAGATACCAACGGACATACACACACACTACTCGAACAAACACAGGCATACTATTTTTTTTATATTTGTAGTGTGTATGAAATACTTTTTTTACTGTGTAAAGATAGATTTTATGATGTTTTTGACTTGTATTCATATTTCAATTTCACTCTGTTTTTTAATTTTTTTATTGTTGTTCGTGCTGTACATTTCATTTGGATTGTTTATATAAGTGCTTTTGTTTGGATCTTTTTGTCAATGGCGTTATTGATGTGATTGCATGTGTCAGTTTTCATATGTCACTCAAAAGTATACCAGAAAATACTTACAGATGACATTCCAAAGTGTGTCATCAATTGGTAAAACCTATCATGCAACTTAGAAGATAATGTTTATTCATTTATCGAATAGCCGTGTTTTACAATTAAAAAATGTCCCAGTATTATCCAAGGATATTATAATATTATCCAAGTTAAATGGTGTAATTTAAGAAATATTTTTATATCATCGATTTTATGCAACGTAACAAAAACACCAACATTTTGCAAACAATGTCTACCAAAGAATTCAGACTAAAGTGTATTATGCCTCATGTATTAGTGCCTACATGAACTTTGTATCATCAAAAAGTATTGAAAATGCTAGGATGGATTTATAACAGAGTACAGCGTAAATATCGGTATAACATACTCATGAAAATGTTGCATTGGTCCGTTATCCGCCATGAGTAGAAGTCATTGATTGTGTTGATTTAAGACGATAACATATTTCTTACTCATAGATAGTACTTATTGTGTGTAATTACAAGGTATTTTTGAAGTTGTTACATTATTTGAAAAGAAGTAAATTCGCAAAAATGTTTCACTTGGAAAACATATTATTCTTTTGCACAGAAGTAGTAACTTCTTTTGTATGTTTTAAATATAAACAGAGTGGACCGTGTATGCACTTATTAGTGTAAATTAATTACATTCAAATTATTACCCGTAGTACCGTAAGTATAATTAATAGCATTATTTGCGTGTAGTCTATTTAATGTATTACGTATGGCGATGCATAGAAATAGTTACACAATTCATTGATTAGGCAAATGCACGATTACGTTTTTCACGAATAAAATCATGAGATTATGCGATTTTGTCATTCAAAACATTTCTGTATTCAACTGCATTTATTGCTTGCTTTAGTTGATACAAAGATTTGATGCCTGAAATTTTGTTAACCAGCTAAATACCTAGCCAGGGTAAACCCATTGATTATTACACATGCCACGCCGTATTAGTTTTGTGTTATTTATTTATTATTACGTTACCGAGAGGGTTAAAGGTAGCCCTTCCATTTTGCAGACCTAATTCTGAAAGTTCCCTGACTTTGTCATCAATTGAGAAAAAGTGGCTATATAACCTTTCCTTATAGATAAAGCGTTATATTCGTTTTTTGCGTTAAATTCTTTTTTCGTACATGTACCACGAAAATAGTAAAATCTCAGTGAAAACTAGTTAGATTTTCATTTATTCTACGCGGGAGTTATAGTCTGACCTTAAAATTTCAGTTGGTATCCCAAAGATACGTGATAGGTATGTGCAAAATTTCATGAAGTGTTCAGATGTTTGTAAAAGGGACGGGCCATTTTTAACGTACAGTATGTGTTTAGAACTGAAAGAACGGTATGCAGAAATGTGTGAAAGAAAGTCTTGAAGATTGAAAATGGACCAAGATCGGAGGGGTGACAGGTGGAGTAGAAGACTTAATGAGAAAGGGAGTGACATAGAAAGTGGGAGAGGAGAAATAGAGAGGGGGCAGGAAAGAGGGAGAGAGAAGATAGAGAGAAAGAGGGGACAGAATGAGAAATAAGGGAGAATTAATCGCGGACGAGGTTTACGGTACACCATTTGTAAAGTCCTGGAAGGACTGAGATGAGAAAAAGTGGATAGAATTGGAGGTAAAATGGAAAGGCAAGAAAGTGGAGATTTGAAACTCCCGAAGACGGAGTCAATCTGCCCGAAACGTCGAGTCTACTTCTCTACTCATCAGCTCTTCACTCCTGGTTTACAGTCCTTTTAAGGACTACGGTCATTTCGAAAGCATACTCTTACTTTCAAATCTCCACTTTCTGAGAGAGTGGTATGGATAGAAAGAGAGGAGAAGAGGATAAAGGAAGAGAGACGAGGAAGAAGAAGCGGGGTGAAGAGGTAGAATGAGAAGAGGAGAGAATGTGACAGATAATATGGACAATGAGCACGTGGAGAGAAACAGAATTAGCTGTCACTCGATGGATAATTTATAGCCGCTCGTTGACTCCGCGATCTCAACATGCTCAAAGTTCGACGGGTCGATCCAATTATAACGTTGAATGTAGAAAAGAACCAAAGAAATGACGCACATTCCGTGATTTGCTCTTCAAACATGCCCCCGAAATCAAGGGCGGTTTATTGCTTAGATTGTGAGCATAATGGGGTAAGGATAAATGGGGGGGGGGGGGGGGGGGCTACGTGGTGTTGAGGAGGAGCCCCTTAAAGGGAGAAGGGGACGTGTTTACGGAAATAATTCATCCGAACCAGGGAGTTTGGAGTACTCCCAATTCCCTGCTCGAACAATAGGGGTTGCGCACTGCTGTTATTTTATGATGCAAGACCTAGTTTTTTTTTTTCTATGGATGTGTGCCAGTGTGTTGATGTGTGGATGATATGTATAGGCATGATAGAGGATTATTGTGTACATGTTTATTGTGTATGTATGTGTACTTAAATCGTAAATGTGTGTGTATCTGTATTCCTGTGCATATTGTGTTCGTCTCTTTAGGCTGAAGGGGTGTTTATTTGCACGCACGTGTATATGTTGTGTAGGCCTATGTGTGTGTGTGTGGGGGGGGGGGGTTATCACATTTAAGCCGAAAATGTAATCACATTCGAATTTCCTTCAAACGGTTCAGCGAGGCACGTAAACTGACCTTAAATTGCACCCAACAAGACGGCGTACAATGTGACCTATGGTCTGCGTTGTCTGGGGTCTCTAACTATAGGTACATATATACATAGTTATCATGAGCTACATATATACACACGCCATAGACCACTGCGCGACACCAGTACTGGATCGAGGCCCGTACATAAACAGCACTGTACTGATTATAGATACACTGTAGTAAGTTCGGATTCTCACCCTTTTCTATATCCGCGCAAAAATATCCTCGCACGTACGAAGCGCTACACGCCACATATCGTGCGCGTACCCGAGGTGGAGGTCGAAATGGACATCGAAGCAGCGGTCGAGCAGATTTTTAAGCTGTACGATGACTACGGGGATGAGGACTACATCGGGGAGCCTGTAACACAGACGGAACACATGGTGCAGTGTGCTATGCTTGCCGAGGTGGAGGGCTGTACTGAAGAGGTACGGTATAATTATTAACCCTGACCGTACCTTGTTATTTTACCATCAAGACACACTAATCCCAGTACATAGACTTCTGGCTCACAAAGGGTTAACTCCATGGTTAATGCCTACCTGAAATACATGTCTCCCATACTAGTTCGCGACCTAAGTTAAACTGCACAGTCACGTATACGGGCCGTTAAATACTGCAAATCTTTTCCCATGTTGCTTTTTTGATAAACTTGTACGTGCATTTTCTCAAAGGTGTACTCATACATAATGTGGACAATCGAACGCGACCGGTTGTTATATTCGGTATCGCTTCCTAAGTTCTTACAACTTTAGTTAGGACTCCTTAAGATAATAATCTAGTATAATAATCTAGTAGTTTTCATCAATTACTCTATTACTCAATTACACATTATTTTAAGACGAACTTACGCATTGGGACAAATTACAAGAAAATAATGACAGGTTCGGTGCGGATTGTCAATATTGCAGACCGATAAAATGCGTTGCTTTCTGCATGTTCTAAGGATTAGATACAGTGTGTTGACCTTTGGAATGACAACATGATCAAGGTTCATACAATTCGATGATTGTTGATTTCAGGGTGGGGTCGGGTGTAGCGGTAGCTAGAATACCTTCGATATTGTTGCAATACACATGAATGGAAAACTACGGTTTACATAGTAGTGACAGATTATGATTAACATAATGTGAACATGAGGTAGATCGAAATATGAAACGCTACATGCACAAAATCAGGGCATTCATGTACAACCATCACGAAATCATAAATGCGTACGATTTTGCATTTTCTTCTTGTCATCTTTCTATCTCCTCTTTCTTCCACCCTCCCTCATTTCTCTCCCTCTCATCCTCTATCTGAACGTCTCCCCCACCCCACCAAACTGCCCTCTCTCTCTCACTCTCTCTCTCTCTCTCTTTCTTTCTTTCTCCCTCTTCCACGTCTTTCTTTATGAGTCGGTTTGTCTAATTATCTTGTCTGACTGTGCATCTTTCTATCGGTCACTGCCCCTGTCTCTCTGCCTCCCCTGTCTTTCTCCCCATCGCCCCCTCAATTGCTCATCCCCCCCCCCCCCCATCAATCTCTTTCTCTCTCTCTCTCTCTCTCTCTCTCTCTCTCTGTCTCTCTCTCTCTCCCTCTGTTTGTGCATGCTCCTTTCCTCTCTCTCTCTCTCTCTCTCTCTCTCTCTCTCTGTCTCTCTTCCTGCTTGTGCATGCTCCTTGCCCCTCTGCACCCCCCCTCCCCACGTACACACCCACATCTCAACCCCCATCCCCTACTCCACACACCTCCCCGTCAGGTAATCCTCGGTGCGCTGCTCCACGACATCGGCCACCTGCTCGGGCTGCACCGCGGCATGGAGCGCATGGAGACCAATGGCACCGTCCTAGGAGCAGCGAAACACGAACTCCTGGGAGAGCAGTTTGTTCGTGACCTTGGCTTACCGGAAGTAGTTTGTGAGTTGATCAGAGGTCACGTGGACGCGAAGCGATATCTTGTGTTCAAGGATGAAGACTACCGGAAGAGTGAGTGTGCTTTGATTAGAGATCTCCAAGGCAATGCATCAGGAGATTGTTCGGAGGACTACTTGAAGTCTTTCATTAACATGATTAAATCACTTATCCATTGTATCTCTCTCTCTCTTTCTCTCTCTCTTTCTCTCTCTCTCTCTCTCTCTCTCTCTCTTTCTCTCTCTCTCTCTTTCTCTCTCTGTCTCCCTCCCCTCTCTTCCTCTCTTATCAATATCTTTCTATCCCTCTGCTCTCTTTTTTCTTCTCACTCACACGCAAATACTCAAACACCAACTCTACAATAAAAATGATAATCAAATATAAGAGAAATTGCTATTTGTTTGGTTTAATGGGTAAATCGGATGATGCACAGCAACATGAACATGATGTACATGCTAAGATAAAAAAATAAATGCGAAAATTAAAACTTCCTAGAGAAACCAATTTTTTAGAGAAATGTTAAAAGAATGAAAATGAATGAACAGATATGGATATGAATAGATGAAAAAGAAGATCAAACTAGAAAGGGGATTAAATAGATGAAATAGATAGCAAGGTAGATATGATGAGGAAAGAAGCATATGAAAGATACATATCAAGAAGAAGCTCTCCAGTATCTTTTTTGTTTTCATCTCAACGTCCATTAGGGTTGTCGGAGGCGAGTACGATGACGCTAGTCCACCAAGGCGGTCCGATGAGCGCCCAGGAGGCAGCGGTCTTCGAGTCTTCGCCGAACCACCAGGCGATCCTGAGGATGAGGTCGTGGGACGAAAGAGGGAAGGTCGTCGGTATGGAGATTGAGCCGCTAAGCAAGTATAGGGAGATGTGTCGGAGGGTCCTCGTAAGAAATCGTGCGACGTGATCGATCACGGGGAATCCACAATGCTATTAGCAATGACGATGACCACAATGAAGTTTATTTTTAAAAAGACGCATGCGTCGCTTGCTTACTTGTAATAGAGCTTGTGGGGATAAAATATAGGACAGTTTGCCGATATCACTTACATTATAGGCCTACTAATCAAGAATACTATGTTACAGACAGTGTGTACCTTATGCGATGTCTATAGCACCTATTGATCAATAATCCGATCAATTTAGTTTTTAGAACCATATTATATCCAAAAGCGAAGCTCTATGTATCGTTTCAAAAACTATATTTATCGAATGATCGAGCATTGGTTGTATCATAGACCGCCTTCCGATCGAACCGCTCCCAAATGCATTCGGGTAGTCGTTGGTAGTGGAAACAATTTTTCGCTTACTCGCTCGTTCGTTGAGCGTGTCGAAGGGTAATACTGTGCATCCAAGTTGGGCACGGATCACATCCACTTTGAAAGCTGACTTTTCGTTCTCTTTATTTAATGGGCGGTGTGTCCCCTTTGCTGGCCTTGAATATGAACTCTCCTCACAATATTGTGAAATGAATGAACTGAAATAATTACTTAAAGCGTACGGTTATTAACCGTTTCATTTTAAATTGAATTTTCCATGTGAGCTTTATATAATGCGTGTACATAATTTTGGTCTACATGTATATCATTGTCATGTTTGTATTTCAGGATATAATTTCTTTTGCATTTGTTCATTGAATATCGTTAGCTCTGTGCTCATTTTGATGACTGAATATTGCCTTTGTTGCACGATTGTAATTGGTTTGTGTTTTGTTTTGTAACAATGAATGACACAAATTATCTTCTCGCCCTGGTGGTCGAAATGAAAAGGAAAATATTACATTCATCATGTCATATATGTTGTTGGTTGAGAATTATTTTGATCTTGTATTTGAAATTAGTGGCGAGATTTCCCCAAAATATGCTTGGCCAGCATGGCTGGTTTGGGTGAAAAACATGTGGACAGAATCTCATCGGATACCTTAGGAACCAAATAGGGGTGGGGAGGGGGGGGGGGTGATACATGGTGGTGATGAAAAAAGGGGAATACGGGGGAAAAGAAAAAGAAAAAGGAAAACGTTATGCTGTTGTTGTTGTTGCTGCTGCTGCTGCTGTTGGTGGTGGTGGTAGTTGTATTATAGGCGGTGGTGGTGGTAGTGGTGGTGGTGGTGGTGGTGGTGGTGGTGGTGGTGGTGGTGGTGGTGGTGGTGGTGGTGGTGGTGTTGTAGGCGGGGGCGGTGGTGGTGGTGGTGGTGATCGTGATGATGATGGTGGTGGTGGTGTTATAGGCGGTGGTGGTGGTTGAGGTTGTGGTGGTGGTGTTGCTGTAGGCGGCGGTAGTGGACGTCGTGGTCAAGACTTCCTTCTTGACTCAAGAAGGAAGAAAACTAGGTAATGGGAGGGGTTGATAATAGGTAAGAGGAGGGGGATACTTAGCTGTACATTGTACGGAATAAAGCAGCTCGAAAAAGAGGATGGTTAGTAAAAAGGAAAAGAAGTAAAAGAAGGAAAACAGGGGGTGGGTATTCAAAACTAGCAAGAGAAAAGAAAGAAAATCACAAAACAATTGAAAATAGAGCCCCCAGTCCCAAGGACATGAGAGAAGGAATAAATACGTGTGAAGTATAGGCACGAAGCAGAGGTAAGTTATGACGTCATATGCATGATTGCTTAGGGTCGGAGATAGCGATCATTGGGTATCGATGACGATGAAACGATTACGAAGAGTACAGCTGACCCTCCCGCGATTTAAGCCTCGGGGTATCATCGTGCCGATAGCAAACATGGGCGTGCATTCTACATGTTCGTCTGCTGCGGACAATATGCAAGGTTTTTAAGCGGACTTCTATTACAAGAATGTGAAGGAATGTTTAAGTGGACGGGGAAACTGTGAAAGAGCAACTGTGCACTGATCATTGAGAGAGAATGAGAGAGAGAGAGAGAGAGAGAGAGAGAGAGAGAGAGAGAGAGGGAGAGGGAGAGAGATAGAGAGAGAGAGAGAGAGATGAGGGAACGAAAGGGAGAGAAAGAGAGACAGAGAGGAGAGAGAGTGTGTGAGTGTGTGTGTGTGTGAGAGAGAGAGAGAGAGAGAGAGAGAGAGAGAGAGAGAGAGAGAGAGAGAGATGAGGGAACGAAAGGGAAAGAGAGACAGAGAGAGAGACAGAGAGGAGAGAGAGAGTGTGTAAGTGTGTGTGTGTGTGTGTGAGAGAGAGAGAGAGAGCGATGTGGGGTAGACAGTACATTGTTTTGATTATAATTTTAAGATCATGACCAATGAAAATGAAACTCATTCATTACAATAGGGGAGGAGAAGAGGAAAAAGAATGAGGACAATAAGAAGAACGCATGATAGGCGCCGATAAAAAGGACAGAGACAACACGGAAAATGAGCAGCAAACGTTGCGGCAACAGAGGATGCTAAAGACAATGGCAATGATGGCGAAGATACTTGTATACAACGATCATAATGAAGATGGTAATGTTAAAAAAAAAAAAGAAGAAGAAGAAGAAGAAGAAGAAGAAGAAGAAGAAGAAGAAGAAGAAGAAGAAGAAGAAGAAGAAGAAGAAGAAGAAGAAGAAGAAGAAGAAGTAAACGAAAACGAAGCTAGAAAGAGAAGAAAGAAGAAGAATTTGAAAAGTAAGAAAAAGAAGGATACAAGTAAGAAGCTATATAGATAAGGAGGAGATAGGTGGCCGAAAATGTACAAATGTACAAATTGTGTATCTGTTTAGTCCCACCCATGTGCTGGCATATTAGATGACAATATAAGTTGGTACTGAGCAAGAGAGATCAAATTGAAATTCCATCTGGCCGTCCAGCTAGCAAATAACTACCACATCAATGGATGGAGTAGTAGAGTCAGTCCGTTTCCACGAAAATTGTAGGCCTAGATATTTCATTCCTCGATTCGAATTTTGTTCTGTGCAGTAGGAATCTGGGTGGGATCCAGGTTTGCATCATGAAAGCACTTTTTATTAGATGGACTCACGAGTCGTTGTTGTTATCTATCACAGCCCCGCGAAGGCGCCATCTTTGTCTAGACGGCTACAGCCAGGATACAGCCCAACCTACATTGCCCGCGGCGATTACAATCCCAACTGCTAACCTCCTTCACAGTGTTTTGTTGCTTTTTCATTAGATTCAATTTTCTTATTGGTAACCGTCTATTTATATTGTTTATGCTCTTCCTCATCCTCCTTCCCTTTCTATCTCTTCATGTCTTTTCGTCATATTTTCATTCTATACCAAATTTCCAAATTGTTCATCTTAATGGTGCTACATACGAGTACTAGTAGAACAAATCTTGTTATATAGTACTACTACAACCTACCTTGCAATGTTTTGTATAAAAAACATTTGGCTACTTAAATTCATAATCATTATTTTGAAAGATTATAATATGTGTGGATTTACCAAATATTTTCTTTTCATATTTTCGTACTGTGATTACGTACATGAGTTAAAAAAAAAATGCAAAGGGAATACAAAATACACAGAAAATAGAAAGCAGGTGTCAGAAAACAATGATTACGTTGAGTCAATATGAATGTGGAGGGATCAGTAAAAGTTTTATTAAAAAAAAAACTTATGGGTATGATCCATAGCATATAGCATAAATAATTATCAAAAATCAAAGTCAATAAATCAATTTCGTTAACTTTGCTTCATGTAATTATCGTGTTTCAAATCAAACGATGCCAAGTCATACACAATTCAAAGAAAAATAGTCTATAAAAATGTTTCTGAAATGTCAAGAACTATAAATTTTGTGATAAAAGACGTTTTGATTTAATCTTAAAGGAATTCAATGATACCGTGTGTTTCAATTCTTGTGGTAAATCATTTCTTTATACGAAAAATGAGTCCGTCCATAGATAACACTAAGGTGGGATTTGGATGTGGTGTTGTAATCATGCATATCATTATTCTGATTGAACAGCGAGTCTAACAAGTTTGGCAAAAGTTGTTTATGAAATGAATACATGAAAATACCAAGATTATATTCATTGAATTTAGTAAAGAGAGGCTTAGAATGGGATGAATTAGAAGAGTTTGTAATTATTCAATTAGCCCTTTTTTTAAGTTTATGCAAATGATCCAATAGGTAAATATTGCAACATCCACAAAGTTTTAGGTGTTCAAAAAAAACCTTTTGACACTTTTGAAAAATGATTAAAAATCACCTTAAACTCGAATCAATGTGAAATTGACACATCATAAAGTCGAGGGACGTCAATACTTTAGAGACAGGTTTTGTGACATTATACATTTTGCAGCGGAAAGGTACAACACCTCTTTGTAAGCATAGATTAAAGATATTACACAACTGTTTACATAAAATTTGAATTGATTTCTTTATTACTTGAGGATCTATACGTCATAGCCGGGTGATTTACTATTTTGACAAGATAAATCGACATCAATAATTTCTTTTCAGCGATAGGTTTGAAGAAGAAAGAATCAAGAAAGGAACCTGCAAGATATGAAGATATGAAGAGATCTGAAGATCATGTATTCAACTTGATTTATATTTCCTATCAAGTTGAAACTGTGATACAGTTTGATTTTCAACCACGTCCTTGGCGCGATATGTAAAGCATATTAACTATAAACTCAGTCGAATAGTGGTCGGGCCGGGTCGCGTGAACAAGGCTGACAGGGAAAACGAAATCCATCATTATAGGCTATGCATGCACATTTACCGTATGACATGTAGAGCGTCCTACCTATCTACTTGTCTCTCAGCACAGACTTATTGACAGGGTTACGGTATGAGAGCAGCAAAGCCACACTCATTGCGAGTGTCGATGACAGAGTGGTGTGATTGGGGTGGGGAGGAGGGAGTGGAGGGGAGGGGAGGGGAGGGAGGGAAGGGAGGGGAGGGAGGGGGATGGGTGGAGGAGTTCATTCAAATGAGAAGATGGGGGGGGGGGTATTCCCCTGTGTCTATACGACTTCATTATTCGAGTAACTACCGCAATGTGCACGTGGATGTCTTGTAAATAATGATGAAGGTGATGATGATGGTAATGCTGATGATAATGAACGTAATAGCGAAGGTCATGGTAGAGGAAGAAGAAGAAGAAGAAGAAGAAGAAGAAGAAGAAGAAGAAGAAGAAGAAGAAGAAGAAGAAGAAGAAGAAGAAGAAGAAGAAGAAGAAGAAGAAGAAGAAGAAGAAGAAGAAGAAGAAGAAGAAGAAGAAGAAGAAGAAAAAGAAAAAGAAGACGAAAAAGAAGAAGAAGAGAAAGAAGATAAAGGAGAAAGAGAATGAGAAGGAGCAGAAGAACAAGTGGAAGAATAAAAAGAACAAGAACAAAAAACAAATGAAGGAGAGGAAGGGAGAGAAAAAGATAGAGAACAAGGAATTAAAGAAACTGATAACATTCGGTGCCATAAGGATTATCCGAGCAACAAATATATCACTATAACATTATCAACAAACGATAAAATACTTTAACATCAGATTACGAATAGCAACTAATCAACAAAGAACTGCCCGAAATAGTGGTGTAATCACTTTTGCAAACAAATGCAAATTTTAAAGATATTTCACATTGCAGCCCCCCCCCCCTCTACTCCCCCCCCCCCTCTCTCTCTCTCTCTCTCTCTCTCTCTCTCTCTCTCTCTCTCTCTTTATCCCTGTCTCTCCCTGCCTACTTATTTTCTATATCACGAACCAACATGTTGCTTTATCTGTATGTCATTTTTTCCTACTTTATTTATTCTTTTCATCCTTTCTTTCCGTCATCACGATCACTTCCCGACCACTCTTATTTTCCGTTATCCTTTTTCGTCGTTTTCCTTCGTTCTCCTCCATCTCGTCCTCGTCTTTTTTCCTATAAATGCAGACCCACCCCTAATACTAAAACCAAGACTGGACCTTCGCGACGTTACACCTGTACTTAATCTTGGTCTAGCTGTCAGATATTTCGAATCCAAACTATAAAAATGTACAATTCTTGTAAGATTAGTTACTTTACCGTTCTCCTCTTTTCTCAGTCCGTCTCAAAGCCGGTGAAGAAATTGAAAATAATTACTGTAATGCAGCCAAGTCCCTTTACTATATAGTTTGATTTAAAAAAAATGTCCAACAGGCTTGTAGCCAGACTAGGTGTGAAATTTTTGTTCACCTTTGCTACACATACACTGACGTGGTCGGTAAGTGCTACGGGAGGCAATGTGAGATTTGTACTTTTGGCAAGAGAATTTTGACCTCGCGTGATTTGTCTTTCACACAAAGGCCAACAAAATATACGAGCCTAACATTGCATGATGCGGGCAGCCACTTACCTTTGACATCCACTTTGTTTCCTTAAGCTCGTCCCTCGCTCGATCCCACGGGGTTTACAGAGATTTACCGTCTCCATGGCAACGCATATTTTGTCGTCAGGGAGTAGATTTTGTCTCTTTTAATAGGCGTAGGAATATGCCGTCTGGTTGGAAGTTTGAGGCGTGAGGCGACTCATGCGAGAGGCAAATCAAGAAATATCACACTCATCTGTCTCCGATAATCCACTTTAATAGTTAAATCCGCAAAGAAGTCTGGGAAGATGTCGCTAAACCCTTATCATTGCCTGAACTATGACTTAGTGAGATTATGACGTCATTCTACTATGCGCTAGAGCATAGACACGATAGCTGTCTTCTCAGTTCAGGGTGAACGGCACAACTTGGACTCTGTTTGGAAAACAAGAAGATATCATCGCGACATGTTCTTTTCCTTCTTAATAAAATGCCAGCAATAACAGGACAGTGAAAGTGCAGAAGCAACTCAAGACTTTGACAGTAAGTTCAGACATAGGCCTAATATATTAGATCAGTAAACGCACCCGATTGTATTATCCTAGAATAGGCCTAGGAACTACTCGGTATGTATGTAAAGCATAGATTGACTTAGAGGAACTGAATTAATTAAGCGAATGATATACTCCATGTAGCGTATACATCCTTGATTATTGATAATCCTCTTTACGGTACCAATATATAACAAGATCTTGGGTCCCACTGACATTTTTATGATACGATCGATTTCAACTTTCGGGAATATGATATTATTGCGAGAGTATTTTATGACTTTTTCTATGGATGGCATAGGCGTTGGTGTTGCTCTTATGTTGTTAGTTGCGATTTGCAATCAGTTAGAAAAGAGGCTAGAAGAATCAGGATGAGAAGATGAGAAAGGAGGCGGAAAGAATGGGGTAAAAAGAGAAAGGGGAGAGAGAGAGAGAGAGAGAGAGAGAAAGAAAGAGAGGCTGAATAAGACAGACAAACTAGATTGAAGTGGTAGTATATCTTTTATACGGATAGAGAGGGTGAATGGGGAGAGGGAAACATAGAGAGAGAGAGAGAGAGAGAGAGAGAGAGAGAGAGAGAGAGAGAGAGAGATAGGGGGTGGGGGGGGGGAGGGGGGAGAAAGAGAGGGGGAGATAATGATGAGGTGAGAGGGAAAGTGAGGGAGAAATAGGACAGATACGTAATATAGTATGCGCTGAGGGTAAAAAGTAGACGTATACAGGAAAAGACATTGCAATTGACGTGATTTAAGTCAATTCATCTTATGTCCATCAATCAAATCATAAAAGATGCATGTAAAGTGATCATCAAAAAACTAATGTGGAGGAAATCATTCGAGGCAAGATGCTTGCCAGAGATTAATCCCTTCAACCATGAAATTACAAATTTTGACGTGTATAATAATATTTTAATGACAAAATTGAAACAAGACACATATAAAAGAAACCATTAAATCCATACAAATTAAGATCTAGTGTTATTGAATTGATAGATGATGAACAACGAGCAAGATATGCTTATACCTGTTGGTAAATATTGTTTTAACGTGCTACATTCCTGGAGCATCGCATATGATAACACTGTGCTAGGCTACTTTCAACCTTCTTAAACCCTTCCTTAACCATATGAAATGCTACGCAAAGGGATCTGTGTACATTATTCGTGAAAATATATCACACGACACATAAAGAGTTAATATCACTGTTCATTTTTCCTTTCCTTTGAGCACGTTGAGCTGACAACCCCCCCCCCCCCCCCCTCCTTCTACCGTCCCATGTGTAGATTTATGTGTCAGTTGACGATGAGCTATTGGTGTTCTTTTCACTTCATTTTTTTTTTTTTTGCTTGAAAAAGCGGAAAAGAATCAGCATTAGGGTGTTAACCTTATCCCTCTTAAAATCAAGTAATTGGTTTTAGATTTATGAGCCACAAGAAAGCGGGATGTGCCATCTTCAGTAGAGAAGCGCTTCCCTCATCACGACAGAGGGCTGCAATAGATAGTTATTCATTGAAGTCGTTAAGAAGACGTTCGGCAATTAATCTTCAAGTGACCCTACGTCAGGAATATCTCGATGTGTGTGTGTGTTATGACGAGAAGAGAGCATCGCATCAGTTAAATCGCTGTGATGTGGATTTTGAGTTCGCGTGATGCAGTGCCTACCCGTTGTATTTGTTCATCTTTCTTCTCGTTCTTATACTTTTACTTCTTCTTTTTCAGCCTTTCTTTCTCCTTCTCTTCACCTACTTGTTATTTCTTATTGCATTCCATCTCCTCTTTTGTCTTTCCATCATTTATCTCTCTTTCTTTGTTTTTCCCCTTCTCTTCTTCTTTCTTTCTTCTCCTGCTTATTCAACTCCGTTATCCTCTTCTCATTCTCTTCTATCTACCTATCTATCTTCTCCACCTGTATATCAGTCAACCTATCTTCGCAAATCCTGTAATCTGAGTCGCCGAACCGTTATATAGTCAGATAGTGATAGGAAAGAAAGATCACTTGCTTTAAATTTGTCCAGAGCAGTACGATCAATAACCATAATATTTACCAACCTTGATCTTGATTAAGTAATTTCCCAGGAAATAACATAATTGTGTATATCAAAAGAAAGGAAATGTATTCGTTCGTTCATTGAGATGGAAATTCACCCTCCAAGGTTTATCTATTTACACGATTTAAGAGCCACGGGTTTCTCCTTCGCCCTTGATAGAGACAATATTCCATAATTTATATCAAGGAAGCTGTCCTTTTTTTGTACTGTAGTTGCTAGGAAGCAGATCGCTCAAGAAAACGAGGGGGAAATCTGAAACTAATTAACTAACATTCATCGGTAAGAACATCTTTAAAACTTCACGCACAATCCATAAAGCTAGCAATGGATATATCTGGATGTGTATATGTGCGTGAGTGTAAGTGTGTGTGTTTGTGTGTGTATATATGTGGATGTGTGTATGTGTGTAAGTGAATAAGAGAGAGAGAGAGAGCAAATTTCGTTTATTCACGTCAATAATTTTCTCATTTTGAGATGGTTCCCATGAAATCAGATGATAGCGGGTGCGATGGTCATTGTTTTCATGGCAGAACAGCATCCCATTTATTACCACGATGTGTTCCGCCGTCGTAATCCCCCACCTTTAAAGGGAAAGTCGTACCTATAATCAAATTGGTCTTAAGAAAAGCAGAAATATGAAAGAAACATATTAGTGAAGGTTTGACGAAAATCTGTCAAAGGATAAGAGAGTATGATGTTTGAAACTGCAATTTTGTGACGTCACGTGCGAGGTGCTCTCTCTCTCTCTCTCTCTCTCTCTCATGTTGTGTGCTGTATGATTTCATAAGTTGCTCTTTTCTGTTTTTGATAAAAAAAAAAAATGATATTTTCCATAGAGGTTTCTGTGTAAAAACGTGTTTCTAATGATGTATCAAATGCACAGGTAAACTGATACATATCCTTTTGAGAAAATGGACATTTAAACCACAAAAAGTATACAAACCATATGGGAGAGGACCTCGCACGTGACGTCACATAATCAAAATTCTAAAAGATCATAACTTTCTTATCATTTGACGGATTGTCATAAAACTCCACTGATATGTTTCTTTCATATGTCTGCTTTTAATGGTACCAACTTAATTTTAGGGCGGACTTTCTCTTTAACTTCGCACACGTCAATCGAACCTGAACACCATATCCCCTTTAACTTAAAGATGGTCTGGTCAGCAGACTTTTGACATTTATAATTCGAATTGAAAACGTAGACTCTAGTAAAAAAAAAAAAAGATAATTTAAAAAATGATAAGGACCAATGGGTTTATTGTGCCATGGGGCTGTATTCACCGCTAGAGGCTAGTTGATCCAATTCGATCAGGAGGAAATCCTGCCAGCTTCCCATTTATAACACCTGATTTGAGAGGGACAAACACAAGCAAAGCACCTTGTCCAAGGGTGTACACACCGGGATGGGCTCGAACCCGAACCACTGTAATACCACAGTGCCCTCGAATCAAAGAACACGACTAGCCACCTGTCTGTTCCTTGCTGTTTGGGCGTTACGGGGCAGGAATTGAGAATGATTGATCTCTCGCAGCCAGACCCAGTTATTGAATAGTGTAGCTTGCATTAAAAAATGATTAACACTCTGGATGCTGGGCTATCATATGAAGCATGTCGTCACGTTTTGACACAGATATACGACATCTCGCCACAGATAAAGAAACGCCGTAATTCGCACACCTTAGGCGTTTTAATGAGCTGGTTTACGACGCATCTCTGAGTATTGCGTAACTCGAAAAGAAAACATAAACTCAGTAATAAAATGTTCCTAAAAGCCCTCATGATGACTGTAGCGGAGTTGTTTGTTGTTATGCCATGGTTATGGTACTATAGCATGGATGTTAGAACTGACCGCAGAATTATGGCCATACCAAGGATGTTCACAAGTATGAGGCGTATCCCACGTCATAACTCCTTGGTCATATCAGCTACGGTCATTCAGTTGTACGACATCATTGTACTATTGGCTGACCACGGGGTTATGGACCTGCTGGGCTACAGTTGTGATAGTTAGCACTAGACTGTATGCTGACCACAAGAAGAGTAATGGTCATATCAGCTGGAATATTGATCGTCCATGTTCTCTGTCGACACACTGACCTAAACGGACGGAACTACGGCCGGGTGAGCTACACAAAGCCTAGGTCATACGGTGATGATCAGTCTGTATGTGGAGATAATACCGTGTCTCCAGAGTTTAACACTCTAAATATACCGTGGTGTGAAGAGATCATTGATTTACAACACAGTGAGGAGCCCGTGATAATGAGAGAGTTAAGGAGGATCCCTCATTGGTGAATGAATGCGCTTTTCAGTAGTGGTTCAGTATATAACAAGCAGATTTAACGGAGGCGCGCAAACTTGGCTAATGAGTGGTAATGGTGTTGTTTTTCGCTGTCGACAAAGCAGGCCAAATTGCCTTTCACAGGAAGAAAACGGATCTTTAACTTCATTTCGTGCCGCCGTATCAATTAACCTCTTTGGCGCTGGATTAAATGCTGCTCGATGAGATTTTCGTGTAATGTTGGTGATAACATGCACTCCTAGCACATCATGAGTTAACCCCCTCGGATTGATGCATCTATACAGCATGATGTACAAGTCATGAGCAGACGAGGACGAACCTTCTCTCACCGTGTCGCGTGGATGCGGATCATGATACATACAGGTAAAACCAGGGCGTGGTCTTATAAAGAGTCGCGATCCAATCCCCTATCTCCATTAATGTACGTAGTTACGATTGATATCAGTCGCAAGTCAAGTTGCGATCAATCGTAATTCTTTCAGAAGGCGTGGCCCAGTTTTCTCGTAAGAATATTAACGCGATATTTGGTACAATCATGCATTTTAATAACAATAATAATAAGTTCTTGTATAGCGCATAACACATAGCTACACGTGTCCCTATGCACTTAAATGAAATGAAGGATTGGGCACTGAGTTCATTACGTGTTAAACAGATACTTTTTTTAAGGAAGTCTTAAACTTATCTAAATCATGTTTATTTCTCATATAATTAGGAAGAGCATTCCAGAAGACGGAAGAGGCAAGTGCACATGAGCGTTCACCATATGTTTTGGTAACAACAGGAGGAATAGCAAACAGTTGCTTTGTGCTTGATCTTAGAGTACGAGTAGTCTGATGCAAAGTTAATAGTTAATATTTTAACATGTTAACTGGAATGTACAGTCGTTAGTATTTTTGGTGAATGGTTTGAAGTCTTTTTGGATCGTGAGGCACAATTTCCTTCACCTTTTCTGTGCCGGCCTAATGCTGCTCTATGGGATCTGTGTGCAGTACTGGTTAATATATAAACAAATGGCTCATAAAGAGTTAAAGGTAGCCCGTCTCTTTTGCAGACCTTATTCTGAAAGTTCCCTGACTTTGTCATCATTTTGAGAGAGAGAGTGGCTATATAACCTTTCCCTGGAATCAACAAATCGACAAATCGTAATATTCGGTTTTGAGGAAATAATCTTCGATAATTGATCGAGCTTTTTTTCTCGTGCCACAAAAATAGTCAAATCTCAGTGTAAACTTTTTAAATTTTAATTTATCATACGGGAGTTATAGTACCTCTGACCTTAAAATTTCACAGTTGGTATCCCCAAAATATGTACTAAATATGTGCAAACTTTCATGAAGTTTGCAGATGTTTGTCAAAGGGACGGGGCATCTTTAAGTGACAAGATGACAACCTCCTGGGTCTATG
The DNA here is from genome assembly GCA_963669155.1 of Arbacia lixula. Taxonomy (NCBI): domain Eukaryota; kingdom Metazoa; phylum Echinodermata; class Echinoidea; order Arbacioida; family Arbaciidae; genus Arbacia; species Arbacia lixula. The sequence goes on from OZ022597.1 coordinate 3,607,518, forward strand.
GTTTGGGTCAGGCTTCGGGTTAGGATTATGATACCTGCCCGTACTGGACTTCATTACATTGACCAAATAATTGTAATTGCTAAAGAAGGTAAAACCATATCACCAAAAATTATTTTCCATCTAAAGTGCACGATAAGAATTGAATGTTTATGCAAAAAATAGTTTTGTGTTGACTTGAGAAGAGCGATCTCTGATTTAAATTTGTGACGACACATGTGAGCTGCCCCCCCCCCCCCCCATCCCCCAATATGTCGTTTGCTGTGTGCTGATTCCATTAATTGCCTCTTTTTTTTGTTTTTATGAAGAAGTTAATCATTTTCCATGAAGATATACTGTTAAAACCGCAACAACCCGTCTCTCTAGTAAGATATCGACGATCAAGTCCTATCTTTTACCGTAGCACTGATGCTACCCACTCATATTGTAGCAATTATGTTCCCGCCTCGCCATGACTGAACCAAAACAAAAAACCACTTCGTAATTTCAATATGCGCATCAGCAAATTATTTCAGGTACAAAATTACCTCGGTTCAATGGCACTACTAATAGAGTAAAGCGGAAATTCATTAGATAATCGACCACATTTATTATCATGCAGATATGACAACGTGCATTTAGCGCCGAGGAGGTAATGAACGAACATTCCACCCATGTGCACCTGCTTCTATTATTGTTCCGGGCGCAATGTAAAATGTTTTACTAGAGGTTTAGATTAATCTACTGCGGGTAGACCAATTTATCAAATGGTTTCAATTAGAAATATCCATTACCCATACAGCCGGGCTGCATAACGTCAAGAAGGGAGCTAGTCGATTCATGACAATGTATGGCCATTATCAAAAGGAAGGTGATGGTTGCATTGGCAACTTTACCATAACAATCATCACCACAGAGAAAACATGTCATGCCTTCATGACTGGTGTACACCCAATGGCATAATCTGAACCGATGATAATCTTCATTTCCATCCAAAGACAGGGTAGCCCATTTGAAAAGTTCATGAAACATAGCAGGAATCAGCAGTATACATGGTATACCCTACCGATAATGCGTATAAAATCTCACACTCACACCTTCATGAACATTTTCAGGAAAAGTGAGCAACTTTCCTTGTTAACGTTTGAAACGCACAGACCATAGTCTACATTCTTTATCGTATTGTCCCTGTCAGCGCGCGATGCGGGTATTGCTCCCATTGAACGCATGTACTGTGGAGCGGACCGATGAGCGATGACTGGAGACAGCGATGAGCGGTCTCCAGTCTTTAGGCTATAGGTTTCGGACGAGCCACCCAAACCCTCCTCAAAATCTAGTGATCGCTATAATTTTGCCTAAAGTCAGTTTCCAGTTCTATTATTGGGAGGAGAGTTCCGATACAGTAGGCCTATCTTCTCCCATTTTCCGTGTTTTTTACAAAATTTTATATGTTGGACCTGCAAAAGGGATATGCCTACCTTGTAAGGTCGGAACAAATGAACTTGTGATACTCTAATGGCCGAAGCAATTGTTAAAAATGCCACACATATTTATGTTGCATGTGTGGCAATTGCCTCACATGATAATGTATTTTTTTATCTGCCTGGCCGTGCGTCTTCAGATGTCAGTCTATCTGTCTATCTCTCCATATACCCCCCCTCTCACTTTCTCTCTGTCTCTCTCTCTCTCTCTCTCTCTCTCTCTCTCTCTCTCTCTCTCACTCACTTTTCTTTTCATTGCCTGCATCCTCTCACTCAACTCATGCATAAATGAAAATATCTGCAACACTGCTGACTCTCAATCTGTCATTTACACATAGGGTGATTTTGTCTGGCGTGGTAATAGTTAAGGCGGAATTGGGTGATATGAAGTGGAATTCATCTTGCCAAGATCATGACGCTGCTGAAAGCCCGTGTGCGTGTGCGACGTGCAGAATGGATTGCAGGGAGCGTAAACAAAATAATGACTTGATGGAGGAAGGTAAACTATTTACGTCATCACAACTCGTCAGATGGCTTTTTAGACTAAACTCACCAAAAACTGTGAGTGTGAAGGAAAATTCCCAAACAGTTTCGGAAAACAAAGCTGGACAGGGGGTCGTGATTCTCGGAAACGCCCGGGAACAGTCTGTTAACGCCACCGTTTTAAAGACAGCCAGTCCCTTTTTCAGATCACCACAAAACCATCAAAACATTGGCAAAACATATAGAGAACTGTTAGCAAGCTCTATATTCACAATTTGAAACTGATACGTAGTGTAACATTCAAATAATGCACGTAAACAACGTCTGATTAATAGTCTTTACCTCAGGCTCTTAGCAGTTTGTGTTGAAATATCTGCTTTATTGATTAATCTGTTTATTAAATTATAAAACGCATTATGAAAAAAATTGTTCTATGGAAGGAATCATCTCCAAAATTTGGTAGTTACTCATAAAATTAGGATTTCACACACGCATAATAACAACATAGATACTGTAACAAAGACTAATACTTTTTTCGTGGTACGAAAAAAGTCGGTTTGAAATTTAACGGCTGAAATTTTTTACATATACAGAAAGCTTCAACATGCTATATTCTTAGAAATGGTCTTGAATCACACTTTCTTCAATTTACGATCGTGATAGACGATTTCAAATTTTAAGCTTGCAAAAGGGACGGACAATCTTTAAAGAGCAATGCAACCCAATTGGAGATCGAAATAGGAGGAGCAGACGATAACTCTAGTAATAGGATTTTCATCACTCGTTTCGCGGCATTTTTTTACTTTGCTGTGCACGCTGCCAGTCCCCCGTCGCACCCGACCCATGGGGGGCGAGCGAGAGAGATGGTATGGATGAGGGAGGCGTGCGTTAGACGTTTTATACAAACAACCAGCTCTATTCCACCTCCCCGCTCGGATGCAGCGGGTAGGCCTGTCATAACAGAACGAGGTTGTTTCGATCAGTGATCCATCCATCTTGTAGCTACCTGTGTTCTGCATTCAATGTGACCCGATTCCCAGTCATGCCGGTAGAAGGGGAACCAAAATTAATATAAGCGTGAGAGGATCACGGAAACATTTCTACAGACAATTATGAAACAATATACGACCAGACAATTCATAATGTCCGTAAATGATTCATCAGTTGTTTCATCATAGTGATATGCTACTTATATGTTTTCAACTATTGTAACTTACCATTGCTGCTATAGCAACAGCAGTAAAGATGAAAGCCCATTGGATGCTACCATGGTAGTTACAACGATTGAAAATATGGAAAACATGTTTAAAGGGATGGTCCACCCCGGAAATGAGGTGGTGTAAATAAATGCAGAAAGAAGTATATTAGTGAAGGTTTGATGAAAATCTATCAAAGGAGTAGAAAGTTACGATTTGTTCAGTTACGTTTAAAATTTATAACATCACAGGCGAGTTCCTCTCAAACTTACTTTTTTTTTTTTGGAAAACTTCCATCTTCTTAAAAGGATTTATACCATTACCAATGCGTTTGATTCATTATTAGACAATTTTTTTTTGCACAAAAAACCTCTATAAAAAAAGTTATTCCCTCATCAAATACAGAAAAGAGCTTTTAAATAGCTCTGAGGGGGGAGAAAGAGGGGGAGACATAGAGGAAGAGGGTACTTTGGTATTCACACTTGATCATACGCAAAGAAATATAAGGTTCATAGAATGATGCAGCACACGTCATATGGGAGCGTGGGACGTGACAACATTAATGCTGTTAAAGGTCGTAACTGTCTCATCCTTTGACGGATTTTTGTCAATCCTTTATTGATATGTTTCGTTCTTATTGGTGCTCTTTTAAAAAAAAACCTTAATTCCAGGGTGGACTCCTTTAAGGGCATCACTGCAAGATTTCTACATGCTGCTGTGAATCAAGAAACGATTAGACGGCTCATTGGTTGTCAGAAGAAAACTCCATCTCTGTGAGATCTTTCTTTGATACCTGTGCAGATATGCATCGACGCTGCAACACAAAGAGTTTTTGAGTAAACATTATTTGTACGAGTATAACAGGTTTGGAGGGAGGGAGGGAGAGAGCAAGAGGGAATTAGATAGATAGATAGATAGATAGATAGAGGGAGAGAGGAGAGAGAGAGAGAGAGAGAGAGAGAGAGAGAGAGAGAGAGAGAGAGAGAGAGAGAGAGAAAGGGGGGAGAAAGAGACGGAGACGGTACTACTTTGATATTCACACTTGATTATACACAATTATTCTGACGCCAGAATTGATAATAAACGAGTCGTGTACAGTTTACAGAAGAACACTATTACAAAGTGCTGCTAATCCTGCTCTCAAAATAAATGAAATATTTATCGAGCAGACTGCCTTCCTTTGTTACCTGCCTTCAGTATGTACCATCCATATTGATATCATTTACTTAGCATTATTTTCAGAATAATGACCCCAAAGTGACAAATATGTCTCACATTAATTTGTATTTATGTTAATAGGTTTCCCATACAAGAACATCACATCGTTAATGACTGTCGCTATTGTTCGTGTTTTATCTTGTGTTTTCTTTTCCTCACTACATTGCAGCATTTCTTGTCTACTGTCACAGGCTGTTAAAGCCATTCGGTAGACTGTAGAGACAGAGAGAGGGGGGGGGGGGGGAGAAAGAGGGAGAGAGAAACAAAAAGAGAAAGACAAAGAGAGGAAGGAAATGGTGAGAGACAACGATAGTGAAAGAGACCCAATGAAAAAAGAGGTGAATAAAGAGGAACAAATCGAGAAGAATGAGATAAAGAGAAAACCAGAGAAACAGAGGGAGAGGAAAGGTGCCAAAGAAGAAGGTGATCATCGCAATCATATCAAACCAAGGGGAAAAAAGCGGGACCGGAAGTAGAAGTGGGAGGAGAGTGGGAGAGAGAAGAGGGAGCCAAACGGAAGAAGGGGGCGTTATGAACCGTAATAGCGACCCTGAAGTGTTTCCTTCACTCGATAGCCGTAAGAAGACCCACTCCAGTAATTGTCAATGTCTTGAGGGGCTCCTGAAGACCCTTGAGTGAGACGGCTTGTGATTGATTCCGTGTTTCTTATTTTACGTCTTCTCCTGGATTCGTACATCGCCGAACAGCTGGGGCATACCTCACTCCAGAATGATGACATAGGAATGCTGTTTTCAAGCGAAAAGCAAGACAAGGGAGTCTTTTTTCGATGTTAATTAATGATTATATATGTAATCACAATAAAAAAAATCCTAATTGTTATATAAATGGTGATGTAGCTGCAGATGCAAAATCATGAAAACGAATGATAATGATCGTAATAGACATTATGCAATAGAAATAGAATTCATAATGATATTGGTGATTTTGATGTTAATAATGATATAAATAGTGATGATAGTAACAATTTTGATGATTAAGGTTACCAAAAAAAAGATGAAATGTAAAACAAATGTATTTTGAAAGCTTTAAGCTAAACAAATTACAAAATGGATTTGCATGGTTGTGTTGCAGTATCAGCATACTAGGAGAAGTACTCGGTGATATGTATTTTAACACATTGAGTGCCGTTTGTGGTTTTTTCATAATGATTTGATACAAACAAGTCCCATAGAGCAGCTGTATATCTGGCACACAAAGGGTTAATGTAATAACATTGATTGACCATAATTTTCAACGTTTCACCTATCAGCCCCCAAGAGTGTTTATCAAACTTTTCCGCCGTAGTAAGCCTCTTGGAATTAACAATAGTGCTTCCTATTTCCAACATTCATGACTACGCGACACAATCTACTATAAACCTTAAAGGTAGCCCGTCCTCTTTGCAGACCTAATGCTGAAAGTTCCTTGACTTTGTCATCATCTGATCATTTGAGAGAGAGTGGCCATATAACCTTTCCCTAGAATCGACAAAGCGCAATGTTCGGTTTTGAGGAAATAATCTTCGATAATTGATCGAACTTTCTCTTTTCGTACCACGAAAATAGTCTCAATTTCAAATTGTGACAACGGTCGACAATCAATTGGAATCAAATCTCAATGAAAACTAGTTAGATTTTTCATTTATTTACGGAGTTATAGTACCTCTGACCTTAAAATTTCACAGTTGGTATCCCAAAGATACGTGCTAAATATGAGCAAACTTCCATGAAGTTCGCAGATGTTTGTATAAGGATCGGGCCATCTTTAACATGCTTTATCATATGGCAAACAATATAGGATTTAATAAATACTACATGTACTTATAAAGAAAGACGACTTTCGATAGCACAGTGTGGCATCATTCTTCCGTGACAATAGACCCGGTGGGGAAAAGAAGAAAAAGGGACAGAAAATACAGAAATGAAGAGATTAAATTGTACTTTATTTGGCTAACACATACAACTGTGTTAGCTTTTAATTCCGGCGATGTAAGATATGAGATGGAGGAATAGGAGATGACAACATGGATAAGTTGTGAGCTAGTCAATACGGGATTTGTAATGAGCTCCTATCCCAGGCACAGTGATGTTCATTAAGATGTGCATGTTGTTCTTGAGAGGCATGTGACCATGACACATAAATCATTTGTGAAAAGTTGATCATCTCAGGTTGTCATTGTGATATATATCGAGAGACCTTTTTCTCGCTTTGTCTTCATAAATCAAAGCAAAGCTGGAAAAGGGTTGTAAGGAGGGGGCTTGGAGGGGAGTGATCGTAAGCAAACTATCAGAAAATATGGAATAGGTGAAATGAGAGAGAGGAAGGAAGGGAAAACACATTTTTTTTTTTAGTAACAGAGCACGGAAGAATGAGAGAGGGGTGTAATATATATATATATATAGGTGAAGACAAACAAATTAAATGAAACGCCGGAGAAGAAAAATTATTCGAATTTTCGGTC